>SCLH01000541.1:26112-50754 GCA_004367855.1 Oikopleura vanhoeffeni | reverse complement strand
TGGATAATTGACGTTTGTGCGTTTTTTTTCGAAAATTTTTACTGTATTACAGTAGTTATTTTTCACAAAAAAAAATTAAATCATCAAAAAAAGCCAAAAAAATTCTAAGACTTTCTTCCCATTACACCATAGCCCCAAAATGATCACGTGACCGTATATTCAAGGAATAAGGTTGGTAAAAGTAGTACTGTTTTTTGTCAAAAATTACTTCAATCAATTTTTTCAAAAAGTAAAGTGGTTCTTTAGAAGTTTTTAAGACTTTTTTTCTATTACACCAAAGTCCAAAAAAAATCACGTGACCTTCAAATTAGGAAATAAGGTTTTGGTACAAGTAAACAAAAATTAATCAAATTACGCCAAAAGAAATTTGGGCCAATAAACACCTAATTTAAGAGTTTTGAACATAATAAAATTTTCCAAAAACGTCACGTGATCTTATTTTTTAAAAAATAAGGATTAATTTATGACATATTCCAAACCTTATTTCTGAATTATTTAGTCACGTGATTTTATTCGGACTTTGGTGTAATGAGAAAAAAGCCTTAGAGACGTTTGAAGTTCCTCCCCGAAGTTTTTTTATGTGATTTGAGTACTTTTTCAAAATACCGTATATTATGTACCGTATATCAAATCACCGTAAATTTCAAAGTTCATTGTAGAGACTCCTAAGTACCCTCAAAATAATCGAAAGGGTCGAAAAATATTAGCAACTGTGGGTCAATTATGTACTGAAAGGTCGCCAGAGAGCAACAATCCCCCTGTGAAATCTCAAAAATTTTGAGAATTTTTCGCTCTTAGTGACCCTTCAGTACATATTGACTTATAGTTGCTAATATTTTCATCAGAAAGTCGACCTCTCCGATTTTTTGAGGGTACTCACAAGCCTCTACGGTGAACTTGAAATTGGGCTTGAACTTGTTATCAAAAATAGTTCTTTTTCATTTTTATGAAGCTGATTTTGTAAAAATTTTAATAAAAACATTATAATTTTTTGCAGATTTATACCCAAATTGGTGGCGGTTTAATATTTCAAATTTGAAAATGTCAAATTAACCCTAAATTCGTGTTACTTATGCACTTGTTTGTGAGAATCAGCGAAAATGAAGTTTTAAATTTCTTGACTGTAGAGAATTTTGAATAATATGATTACCATTGAAAACATATATGTTAATATGAATCTTCGGTTATATGCTTGATTTAAACGTCTGGTCACGAAGTCCAGAAGACACTAACGGGTCCAGAGATTGTCGGCCACTACGGGAGTTAAGCGCCAAAGAGCAAAAACCATTTTTTCATCAAAAATTAAATTTCATAACGAAAATTATTTAGGACCTGAATTTCAGGTTATTGTAAAGTCGAAAAAAGTGATAAGCTAGAAATTATAACAAAAATATAACCACCTGACCTTCAATATTTGGTTTGCATCTTTTGAAGAATGAAAGGTTTCTCTCAATTTTTTCTTTGAAACTTTTTGGTTTTTTAGTTATTCTCATATTTTGTTTATTTATAAAACTAGGCAATTGTATTCTGACAATTTTTTCTGATTTTGAGCTCGGTGTGATGCCATTTCCCCAGGGGTCTCTAACCCTCATGGGCGCGCGATATTTTATAAGCTATAAATTATAGGCCTATAATATCGAAAATGATACTTATGTGTCGAATTTTACCATGACGTCACAAGAAAAGACAGTGACCAATGATATAGCAGGATTATTGACAATCGTGTGATGTGATTGGACAATGTCTCTTCTTGTGATAAAATTCGACACATATAGCTATATCGAAAATCCTGCCTAGTCGTATAAATTTATCACTACGGCACAAGAATAGACAGTGACCAATGAAATCACTGGATTCTCGAGAAGTGACCAATGAAATTACTGGATTTCTCTATTTGTGACGTACACTAACTAACCATTTATGGAAACCCCCTGTAATGGAAACCCATTACCATTTATGGAAACCATTTTTGAAAAACAAGGAATTATTATTTATGGAAACCATTTTTGAAAAACAAGGCATGTTTGAGTAAAATAAACTCTGTTTTTGGTCTTTAATTTGCTCAAAACTCTTTTAAAAAGTTTGTTGATTTCGGCTGCCCTATAATTGATCCCTGAACATGCAATTTAAAAAAAAACTCAAAAATTTCCACAAAAATTTTCAATTTTTGGCTGAAAACAAATTTTGCCAAAAAATATCATGTAATGGAAACCCATTACCCTGTAATGGAAACCCATAACCCTTTAATGGAAACCCATAACCATTTATGGAAACCATTTTTTTCGCGAAAGTGGGTTTCCATAAATGGTAAGTTAGTGTAGTGATAAATGTATACGACTAGGCAGGATTTTCGATATATGTACGAGCGCGACTGTCTTCTGAAACAAAGATTAAGATTTTTTTGTATTTTCCTTTAAATTATTAATTAATCAGAGAATATGATTTTTGAATTGATAACAATGAAAACTGGCAATTGAACTGAGAAGAAAAACAGATTAAAACATATTTAGTTGTGCATTTGTCTCATTCAGTCATCCGAAAAATAAAATAACTCTAGAAATATCTATGTCAGCAAAAAAATTCGAATTTTTGGTCCCTGTATTCAGAACCATGCGCGCCCATGAGGGTTAAGATCTGATTTAAAGTTTATCTTTTTAGACAAAAGAGATTCAACAATAATATTTAATTATCTAAAATTTCATTTTCAACAATTTTTGTTAGAAAGCGTATAAGCCTTAGGCATCTAGTTTATGATTAACCGACAATTCATAGCTTGACGGACCTTTTTCTGATGTTTTACTTATGATGAAATAAAATAATTTTTTTGTCGACAAATGTCATTATGAGAATCCAGTCAGATAATATATTGGAAAGCATTTTCCACTGACTTTTTTTTAGTTGGAAAAATGCGTTTAAAACACAGATATTGAATAAATATCACTATGTTCTAGCGCCGACATGTGATTTGCTTGATAATTGGTTTATGAGGCACATGCAGAACACCGAAAATTACGCTTACACATCACGTGAGATTTTTTTGGAATATTATAAGGGCTCTTACCAGTGTTCTAAAATGGGATGAGTTTTCAATCCCGAGTCGTATTTTTTTCCAATCTAGGTCCCATCCCGATTATGACTAAAGTTGACCCAATGAATCTCATGAACCATTTCAAAGTTTTTATATTTTTTTGCTTTATCTTGCAAGAAAATGGTAATCCACCTCCATATCAAGATTTTTATTGGTCTTTATGACCAGTCAAAAACGATGCATGAAATTAATATTTTAAAAATGTCCAAATCGAATTCTAGAAATTTCAATATTTTTTTAAGAAAACATGTCCTATCTGATTACTTTTGTTCAAATCGACCGACCTTTTTTTTGAACTTTTCATTTTCGGTTCACTAAAAGTCAAGTATCTATAATTTTAGAAAAAAATGCAAAAATCCGAGCCAAACATAATATTGCCAACAATTTGCCAACACTATATTTATCTACCTTAGTCGAAAAACGGTCTTATTCTGCGTCTAAAAGAAAAACGTGTTTGAAGACGAAAAATTGTAAAAATCGGCGTTCAAGAGGGATTTTAGAAAATACATGAGCGAAATTAAAAAAAATGGGCCGAACATATTAGTTAACTCATTCATTCCGTACTCTGTGTGAATTTTCGGACGCGTTGTATGTGGGGCCTAATACAGAAGAATGTTTTTGAAAAATACTTGGGTGTTCTAGAATAGACTCACCACCTGGTGCTGTGGTGTTTAAATTTTGAGTATGAAATATGAAATCGTTAGACGAAGGCTAGACCTACAAACAAGTATCCAGATAATCCCGTTTTTTCAAATATTTTATTAAGGTTTCAAGTGTAACCTTAATAACATAAGAAATAATTAGTTCAGAAAGATAGGCTGATAACATACTTTCAAAGTTGTCAATTTAGTTGTCAAATGCAGTTTTTATGAATGAACTCTTTTTTATTATACAAAATAAATAATTAGTTAATTAAAATCATCAAATAAATAATTCACTCTTCCACATTTCTTTGTCTTCTAAAAATAACAGTTTAATTTGGCTAACTTAAATTAACAAATTTTTATGTGGTAAACTCGATATACTAATTGAAACCATAATCAATCTTAGTCTCAAGCCTACGCACCTACACATTATATCGCTTTATCAAACTTGATGTCCAAATTTATCAACATTTGAATTCGCATGACGATTTGACATAAGGAATTTCAAAAGTCAAAAATGGGTATCGATGTTTTTGACTCATCTTGTAGAGAATTTTTCTGGTCATTTTAAGACTGGTCGTTTTTCGGGTACCCGTTTTTTTTTAATTAGGGGCGACCATTGTTTGACCTCAAATAACTCAAAGTTCAAGGTCAATCTCAACCGAAAAACGCTTAATTTTCACTGTCCAAAAAATCAGCCCTTTAGCTCATAATACGGCTTCGCTAGAACTGAGTCGGGGACCACCTGTGAAATCTCAAAAAATTGACCGATAAATCTATTTTTTTTTGAAAAACAAAACAAAAATCATGAGTCTTAAAATGACCAAAAAAAAATTCTCTACAAGTCACTAATAGTGACGATATAAAAATTACCTGTGATTTCGCACGGTATTCTTGGAATAATATTTTCGAGTGATTCGGATATATGACAATTACTAAATCGTTTTTCCAAGAATGTATTTCCAGTTTCAAAATAAGAGTCATGCCGAGATGAACTGGTTAGTTGATCAAATATTTCTTCCTGCTGTGAAAATGGGGTCATCGGTAACGGAATTGTTGTATCACAATAAAATTCACTTTTTTCCATTTTATTAAGAGCAAAAGGAGCCTCATCTTTTACATAAACTTTTTTCTTCCATATTATGAAAACAGCAAGTCCCAGTAGCAGTGTTGGAAATATAACAATCAAAATAATTTTCGCATTTGAAATTTCACAATCGCCTATACATGGAATATCGCATTTAGAGCCTATAGCTGTTGTCTTACATTTCCCTGCACAAGATTCACATGGATTTTGTAAATTTCCGGAAAAGGCAGACTTTACAGAGTTATTTTCTTCAAATAATTCAATTTTAGCCTCATTCTTGTTAATTTGAATGCTTTCTAAAATTCCCATGAAAGGTTGATATAAAATGCTTTCAAATAATATTGGACCAAACATAGAACCTCCAAACCAGAGAGATTCTACCGGTACAAATCCGGTCAACCGCAAACTTCGTGATTTTTTATTTTTGACAAACAATCTAAATGGCTTGAATTCTATCGATAGTTTGAATGATTTGCTTGATAGTCCATCACATATATTGAGGACTTTTCTCGAAGTGTGATTAATTAATATAATAGAGCATTCTGATAAAACGGATAATTTTTATTTTTAGGTTATTCCCGATGAAAATATATAATATTGCTTCGAACAAGGGTCGGCACAGATAAACAGGATCGGAATTTTTTGATGAGTCTATCAGCCGACCCGATTCCTTTTGTTCGAATGTGCCAAGTTGGCACTGCCAACCCCCTGAAATTTCAAACATGCTTATTTTTTGAAAAATGATAAGAAAATAAGTATCTATTTAAATAGGATTTCGAGGAACAAAAATAAGTATCCGTGTCTTTTGATAATATCAACTGAAAATTAGCAGAATGAACTTGATTTATTGCCAACAAAATTCTCGTTGTGTACTCAAAAATAGAAAACTGAATATCCACATTTTCAAGTTGATCTCTTGGTAAAATAATGTTGCCAAAAGCACCACCAAAAAATGTGATCGGCGCATTCAAATAATTTTTTGCCATTACTATCTTTTTGCATTGGTTTTTGGAGCATGATATTCTTGGGATAATCCGGGTTTGATTTTTTTTTGTATTTTTGCCTTGACCTAATCGGATTTTTTTGATTGTTGGAAATTTGGTCATTTCAAAAGTAAAAATTTCAATTTTTTCATTTTTTTCGTTCTTCAATTTTACTGGACCCCCATCAGACATATAAACTTTTTGACTTTCTTCAGATATAACGATCCCAAATGGATTTCTGAAAATTTGCGAATCCGATCCATCAATTCGAATAATGCCTGTAGTACAAACAGGTTCGATTTGATCAAGGCAAATTTTAACTTCGCAAATTTCGGGTTTATTTGTTTTCGGCTTTATTTGACCAGTATAGCGATCAATTCGAAATTTGGTTGAGTTCATTGTAAACCGAATTTGATTGTTCTTGTTCTCAAGATCCGGTCCACACGATTTCGGATTAACGGAGTCTATGAGACATTCAAATACTAATTTAGTGAACTTTACAGTTTTAACCTTAGGTTTTATTCTTGCTGATATTGTTACTTCCGAGCGTTTCCATTCATATCCAATATCTGTTGCATACGCCGTAACGTCATAAACGACAATCTTTGACGCCGCAATATCGGATTTTAAGTAAATTTCACCAGATTTCTTATCAATATTAAACGGTAAACTTTGATTATTCAGAGAATATTTAATCATTCCATACGAACCAGTATCACTATCTGTTGCGGTTACTTTTCCAATAGGGTTTTTATTATTTTCCTCGATTACAAAATCATATTTTGTCTGTGAGAAAATTGGCTCTTTATAATTAGTACTTCCAATTTCAATGTTCAAAACTATGTACCCAATATGCAGAGGAAACTCCAAGTTGATCAAAAAGACTGAAACCGTGATAGTTTGACCAAATAGTTTCATTAAATTTTGAATTCCAGTAAACCAAACGTAATTTTTTTGATCAATTTCAAATAATTCCCAATATTTGGATGATTTGTCTTTTCTTACTTCAATTCTGTAGCCTTGAAGATTTAAAGAAATTTGGTCGTTGAGGTGAAAAAGTTTTTGTCTAGTTTTCAATGTCACTATAATTAGGGGTACGTTTTTGTTAACTTTATATTTATAAAAATTAAATTTTCTATTTTTTTAATTTGTTTGTCTCGGAAACCTTTCTTGCAAGACAGAACATTTTCTCATCGAAACCCCTTTTTCATGCTACATTTTCTATCAATAACTTGATAGAAATCAATTTAGAACAAAAAAACTTACAATTATTTCACTGGAAAATGCGATTTTTGAGATATATTTTTTTTCTTTGCATTTTACTATCTCATACAAAATTTTGTATTCACAGCAGGAGACCTCAGTCAGTTATTTCTGAGTTAGATTTGCTTCAACCAATGAATGAACGAGCTTACAATCAGTTTTTTTTATCAAAAGCTGTTTGGTTTAATCGCATTTCTGGTAAACTTTTGTCATTTTAGGTGATTTATCTTGGTCAATTTCCAATGAACATTGTTCCGGGAACAATGTCTCCTCTTTGAACAATTTTTTCAAAGAAGCTCGTTAGCAAGCGAGAGTATCCGTACCCCTACCTGGAATAGCATATGAAGCAACAAAATCAAATCTTTGAAAATCTTCTCGATGTTTAATAATTATCACAGCTTCAGTCATTTCTGACTTTGAAGGTGTTCCATCATCAATTGCCAGTATTCCTACTGAGATTTCAAACGTTTCATTCAAATTTAGCAGAAATAATTGGCCACTAGAGGGCTCTATCGAAATTTTATCATTTGCGGTGACAATAAAGTACGAAATTAATTGGTTTCCATCTGAATCTAGATCAGTTGCACTTACTTTTCCGATAACTGGATTGTCAGACCAGCCATAAAATGTAAATGTTTCAGAATCGAATATTGGAGCATTATCGTTCAAATCTAATTTCAAGGATTTCAATCAACTTAAAATCTTTTTTCAATATCTTATATGACGGAAGACTGGCGGATAATAGTTCGAAAGGGCGGCAAGGAATTAAGAGGGATTAGTGTTTTTGCTTGAGTTCTAACTTTTTGTGTCACATATCTTAATCCCCAAACCGCACCAACATCTCTGACACTCGTTTGGGGTGGAATTGAAATATTTAGAAAAATTTCTGTCATTTATTTGTAACGAAAAATAGTAACTAAAAATTAAGTTGGCACGCCATGCGAGCCCGATATATATTGATGACATTATTGGTTGCCAATTTTATAAAGAAATATAAAAAAGTTTCGGGTCCTGATCTGTATAATGTATAGTTTAGAGGATTCCTTGGTAAGTTGCAACCTTACAGTCTTATATTTTTTCTTCAAAAACCTGTGCAGCTTATGGCATAAAGCATAAGTCTGAAACAAATTTGTTAAACTGTACTTAGTGAACAAATCTTTTCAATAAAGTTTTAAAATTATCGAAAAATGGCGGTGTTCTGAAACGGAATCGGGAACTAAATCGAGAAAACTCACGCTGTACATATTAAAAAGCTGATGAGTTTGCGGAGAGCTGTTACTATCGAAACGTTACTAGTATATATATATATTACTAGTACATATACATTCCCCTAAATGTTTATCAAGCAAAAGAGGTGTCATTACACGCCCGCAAGACGTAGGCGGATGACGTTTAATAATAGCATTGCGTAAGCACAAATAGTGGATAGTCGCGGAACAAACACATAGGCGACGTTATATAAATTTTGATATAAATGCTAAAAAATAAGACAATATATTTTAAAAATGATGAAAAAGTACTTTCCTGACGGAGTATGGGAGTAAAAATATCACCAGTTTGTTTGAGATCGTCGATATTTTTGGAAAAAACATGAAAATAAAATTGAGAACTTTTTTGTTTGATCCTCAATTCATGACGGGTACTCCCTTAAAGAATGAACAACCGAGTAAAAAGGCAGCAAAACATTGTATAGTACTCAGTGAGGGAAAGTATAGGCAATTTCGTTACGCGTTAGAGGCGCGGACGGCGGCTAATTGCCTATCCCAGACCTCGGCAAGTGTGGCTTGGCGTGGTCGGCTTGGATTGGCTTGGTCCGAGCCAAGCCAAGCCAGAGATTGCTTGGCTTGGTTTTTGGCTTGATCTTTGGTTTGGCTTGGTTTTTTGGCTTGGCTTGGTTTTCTGGCTTGGCTTGGTCTTTGGCTTGATTTTTATAATTATGAAAGTTAAAATCTGATATTTATCTCAAAAAGTTCACAATTTGATCAAAAATTTTACAATTTTATCAAAAATTTCATAATTTTATCAACATTATCACAATTTATCAAAATTTTGACATTTTTTTCAAAATGATTTAAGTTTGACATTTTAACAAAAATTAGGCAATTTTGTCATAAATTTGACAATTTATAAATAATTGACAATTTTACCAAAATTTGACAAATTCACAAAAATGTGGCGAAATTGATTCAAATTTAAAATTTTCTTAACAATTTTTATAACTAAAAATTTATCAATTTTATTTAAAATTTGCATATTTTGTTGAAACAAAAATTTCGAAAAAAAATCTGTATGAAAAAAATTTTAAATTTAAAAAATTTTCCAATAAAATTATTTTTTTAGGAAAATTTCAAATTAGCTGAAGAATTATCCAGTGCTTATAAACTTTTCTTATTTTTTAGAAATATATCAATTTTAAAAAAATTTTGAAGAATGTTTTCGAATATGGAAGAAACTCTAATTTTCGAAAATTCTTTATTCAAATTAATTTTTACAATTATAAAAAAATTTAGAATTTGTGGAAAAATTTTCAAATTTGACTCAATATTGTCAAATATTTGATAAACATTTCAAAATTGAAAATAATTTTGGATTATTTCAAGAAAACTTGTCCAAATTTTTCAAAATAAAAGGCGTTCAGAAAATTTATCTAAATTTAAGGAAAATTTCTCAAAATTTGTCAAAATTTAAGGAAAATTTGTCAAATTTGAATTTATATTTTGACAAATAGAAATTTTTTTAATCTTGAAGTTTTTAAAAATTTGTAAATTTTTTAAAATCTTGACGAATTTTTCTCAAATTTTCACAAATATTCTCGAAATTATCCTCAATTTGTTTATAAATTTGAAATAATTTTTGACAACTGAAAATTTTCATTTTAATCTCACATGTCTTTTTTTCATTATTTTCATAAATTTGACGGATATTTACAAGGTTATTAAGTTTTTTTTCAAAAAAAAATTAAATTTTTGCAGTAAAAAAAGTCTCCTTTTCGCTCCAAAAAACATTAATTGCAAAGCTGCAAAATTGTCCAATGCTTATTATTTTAATAAGGATCCGGTGAAGCATTCATATAATTCTAGACATCTAATATAAAGTATTTTTTTAAAGGGGTTTTTTGACACATAGCCTATGTGACATAGGAGTTAAAATCGAAGAAATTCAAATGAGAAATTTTCTGCTCTAGGATCATTTGCATCACTTCCAAGCATTTTCAAACAGATCTGACAACGTCTATTTTTGAACTAAGATTGATCGCGTCCACACCATCAATGGCATTGATATAACTAGGCCTCCCGAGCAAAAAATCAGCTACCTTATAAAAAGTTCCTATAAACCTGAAACTATAAGATCTAATTGTGGTTGTTTTTTTGAGATATATTATATGTCATTGTTGTATTAAAAACACTACTTTTTGAGCTTTCGATTTATTCAATCATTTTCGAAACATAAAAAAGAAACTGAGAAAAGTTTCTCGCAGGTTAACACAAAAGTAATTTCGCACATGTTTTTTGATCGTTTTGAACAGATAGAATAGTAGGCCTTTAATTATGCAATTTCTAGGCCTACTATCAAAAAACATGTGCGAAATTACTTTTGTGTTAACCTGCGAGAAACTTTTTCTCAGTTCTTTTTTTATGTTTCGAAATGATTGAATAAATCGAAAGCTTCAACAAAGTTAGTGTTTTTAATACAACAATGACATATAAGATCTAAGGCAGTTTTTACGCCAAAAGTTTTTGCTCTAAATATTTTTTGGTGCAATCACTTGGTGGCGCTGTTTTGCGTGGTCAAAGTTTTATTTTCAAAAAAAGCTAAATGTACATCTTTTTTTTCAAGACTAACTCATTTTTCGGGTAGAGCGTGAAATTCTGCTCCAGACTGAAATCTCAAATTCAGTGTAGGACCATGATCACGTGGTGTAACACCGGAAATTGCCTCTGGCACCACCTGTGGTCACCTTAGACCCATAGTTGCTAATACCGTTTCCACAAAGTCGATGCTTGCGCATCTTTTAAGTACCATAAATCATTGATTTCAAATAATTCAAGTTTTTGGGCACCTCCATTTCCGGTGCTACACCACGTGATCTTGGTTTTACACTAAATTAGAGATTTCAATCTGGAGCAGAATTTTACGCTGTACCCAAAAGAATGAGTTAGCATCGAAAAAAAAGATGAACATTCAGCGTTTTTTTGAAAAAACGAAAAAAACGATTTTTGATTACCTTAAACAGCGCCACCGAGTGACCGGAGTCAAGAATTTTGTTGACCAAAATTTTAAAATTTCAAAAACTATCTTTCAAGTTTATAAGACCTTTTTATCGGGTGCTCATTTTTTGCTCGGGAGGCCTAGATATAACTGATTTAATCAGTTATATCAATCAGTCTGATTTACTAAAAATTTTCACTTCCGGTAAACCGGAAGTAACGAGTCATCAAAAATATAACCATTTTTTTTCGTTTGATTTTGTTCAAAAAAACCACCGACCAAGCCAAGCCAGAAAGCCAAGCCAAATAACCAAGTCAAGCCAAAGACCAAGCCAAAACCAAGCCAAGTTTAAAAACCAAGCCAACACAAAACCAGGCCAACCAAATTCCAAGCGATAACTTTTTTTTGGTTTCCAAGCCAAGCCAATCCAAGCCACAAAAATTTGCTGGCTTGCCGAGGTCTGGCCTATCCTGTTGTTCACAGAGTACTAGACAATGTTTTGCTGCCCTTTTTACTCGGTTGTTCATTCTTCAAGTGATATATAATTCTCGAAAACTGAGCAGAATAAGTTTTAGGTTTTATGTTACATTTTCACTCGAAAAATGATGAAAAGAGAATTTTTGATGTAAAAATTACATTTATCAATTTTCTGGCGATGGAAGCTTAAATTGGATAATAAGAGCTAATAACTTATAGAGTCAGTGATTTTGGCACAATTCCTGAAATTGGTTTTTACATCTGTGAAAAAATGCACAAGTTATTGAGAATCGCAGAGTTAAAACTTTATGATTGTTTTCACTTTATTCGAGTTAAGTGGGAAACAGAATCCCGCTTGGGACTATCTTTATCTAATTTTATTCAAAGAGAAAAACGTCAGTTGATAAAGACGAAAAAATAAACATTGCAATCCGTGTCTAATACTGATATAAAGATATTTGTTTTAACAATAAAAGTTCCATCAGAAACTGAAACTTCAATATTAAATTCTTTTTCAACTTCATAATCTAACATTTTTGTTGTTGATAATGTTCCATTTGATAAAAGGTTAAATGGAACTCCTTCAGTTTCCAATTTATAGATCAATTTCGTAGAATCTAGGTCTTCTGCTTCTAAATTCGAAACAAAATAATTTTTTTCAGAGTTTTCAGGAATTTCTAAATTGTAATTGGTGATGAATTTTGGAGAACAGTCATTGATATTCACTATAGAAAGTTCGATTAATATGTAACAATTGGAACTCTTGGCTATAATTTGTATAATTCTGACTTTTTCATAATCAATTGATTGAATAGCATATAAATTATTTTCAACGATTTTGAAAAACTTAGAATATTTTTTCGGTGAAACATCAAATATCTCAAGTTTTTTAATTTCAACATCGATTTCCCCAAAATTCGAAAGTTTTGTGAACCCATCATTTTCATACAGTTTTAAACTGACTATTTTTGAGCAACTTTTTTCCAAAAATGTTTTGTCCCAAATGAAACTTCCAATGATTTTTTTAGATTTAACTTTCAGAGATAGATACGTATAGGAAGGTGGAGACTGATTATTGGTTGCAGTTATCGATAAATATCCATTTATTTCATTTTTACCATCTGAGCAATAACTCAAAGATCCATTTTTGTTCATTGAGAAAGAATCAGCTGTAATCGTGGGTCAAAATTTTTGATAATTAGTCTAATTTTCAATGAAAAATTTTCAAACCTTTTGATTATAAATAATAGCGAATCACTATTAGTGATATTTGTTACTGCTTACAATTATCAAATCGATGAGTTTTGGGCGTTTTTAGTCTTGCGTTGAGTATTGTTAAAAAAAATATTGGGACGATAGAGAGCACTGCGCCGGGGAAGGAATCACTCAGATAAATCGCTAAGTTGTTTGTAGGGAGGTCTTTTCAGTGCACAGTGCTCTCTTTTGTCCCCAGGTTTTTTGGACAAAACTTAAAGTGAGAATTATATATCACTCCCGAGTGCTTTCTATGGCACCAAAACCTATCGATTTGATTATTATAAGTGAAAAACGAATATATTTGATCTGTAATTCAATAAATAAGTTTAATGATGGTTTACTACAGGTTGAGTTTTCATTTTTTTATGGTTTCGAGCAAACCAAAAAAAGATAAGGCAATTCTCCCTCCTTTCCTCTTTTTTATTGGCCAAGAGCTAGTTCAGCAAAAGCCATAAAAAATTGAAAACTCAACCTGTAAGTCTGTCATGCTTAGAGATTGACACAAGTACTTTTAATGGGGCCCGCTGGGTCCCTAGACGATTGAGCACACAACTCTAATTATGTTCAATGCCCATATTTTTCTGATTGTGTAGTTGAAGATTACAGTATGTGTTTTTTTCGTGCGAACAAAAAGTAAACAATTCGGGAGAATTCTTTCCAAATTATAGACGATTCTCCCGGACACTTGAGATTCTGTTCGCACAAAAAAAAACACTCACTGTATAAATTTACGTACAATACTAATTTTGTACATGTGGAGATGCGAACAACTTGCGTGGGCGGAGCCCTATCTTCACAAAGGGTAAGTCCAACCCCATTGGCTGAAATTTCCAAACTTCAGATCTAGTTCCAGACACATACATTATTAGTATTGTATGTAAAAGTTTTAATATATTATTTATACAGAAACAAAATCAAATTAATCAATAAATGATAGGGGAACTAATGATTTTGCAAATATATCATATAAATATAATTCGAAGTCTTTCCAGTATTTTGTGACCCGTTTGCTATGTTGATTGGCTGTGAGGTTAAATAAGGCAGAAAATATGGTTGATTAATTGCGCTAAAATCGCCATCGTGAACTTGAGCATTAAATACAGTTTTACATCCATCTTGCTCGTTCAAAATTAGAATATCTTTTGAAACTGAAATAATTGGATTTTGATCATTAATTCTCTCCACATTTATCAAAATTTCGATCAATTGTGTCTGAAGCAGCGCCAACTTAACAAAAAAATGAATTTTTCTTGGAGATGTTTTTTGTATTGAAGAGCTCAAATAAATATTTCCATTTGTTGCATCGATAAATAAGGGCAAATCTGTTCCATTCAAAATCGAAAATGGGCCTCTTGATTTTAGCTGGATCGGAAAATGTGTGACTAAGGTACCAATGGTTTTATTTTCTGATATCGTTATATTTATGAATTTATTTTCGAACTCAAATTTTTCAGAGCAATTATTGAAAATAATATTGACTTGTCCAATAGAAGTGTTTTTCCGTAATATATCCACATATTTTGGTTTCGATTCATCAAGAATAAGTGATCCTCCAGAAGAAACTTTCCCAAAATTTGATGTAAAAACATTATTTACATTATTTGATAAAATTCGACATGGAATCTGGTAGCATAAATAAAAATTACAGTTTGAACCCAATAATTTTTCAGGGGTGATTTTCTTTGTTCGAAGATTTATTTCAATCAGTTTCGAAGATAATTTAAGTCCCTTTAACGCGGTTATCTCAAGAGTGATTTTTCCATGAAAATGAATATCTTGTGTAGCATAAACTGCTCCTTCGATCTCACTTATATCAAAATATGAACTTAATTTGTTTGGAGTAACATTTTTTATAAAATGTGAGATTGGTTTATTTGATGAAATTCCCATAACAAAATCTAAATCATCCGCTTTGCATAAAATTAGGATAGTTCCTTTCTCAATTTTCTGGGCTAAATTCATTGTAGAAATAGCTTTTTTGAATGCTGGTCCAAATTCTAATTTATTTTTCACTTTTATCAGAATATTGATCGAATCACTATTTTTAGCATCGTCAATAATAGTTACTCGCAATCCATAAAGTGGAGTTTTTTCATAGTCAAGTTTTCTTCGCGTTGATATAAGGCCACTCAAAGGGTCAATTTCAAAGTAATCATTTTCTGGGATTGAAAATAAAAATGTTGAATCGGGATCATTTGCTTCAACTGCTCCAACTGCACCAACTATATTTTCATCGATTTCATAAATAGCGCCATCTTGTGTATTAAAACGTGGCTTTTCATCATTTTCGTCCAAAACTTCTATGTCAAGTATAGTATTAAACTCAATTTGTCCACATTTGAGAGATATGTGAGCACTATAAAATTGCTCTGTTTCATAATCTAGTGTTCTTCGCAAATAAACATTTCCATTATCTATTCTTATTAATGATGATTTGGTTGAGTACATAGCGTCTGGACATTTTTCGTACCCAGAAACATTGATAAGATACGAATCAATCACGGCACTTTCTGAAATTTTGGTAGTAAAAATTTCATGAGTGAATCTCCATCTATTTTCTAACGATTGTAAATTGATTATTCTCACTGTTAATTTTATTACTGTGATTAATTTGGAGTTGAAACAAAAGATCGAAGCAGTATAATCGCCCCCAGGGGTATTTCTTAGCTCCTTGGTCGTTCTAATTTGATTTCCATTGATTTCAAGAAACTCTGGAGCAAATTTGGAATCAAATGATTTAAAATCAGTTATAACAACTTTAAATTCATCATCACTATCAATACGACCAACAGATATTAAATCCAGATTAGAAAATATATTTAAAACTTTGAAAGGGTAATTTTGAATTATAAAATGCAGTTAGTTTTTTTAATGTGCAAAATTTTTTTTCAAAATTATGACTTAAAAATTACCCTTCTGACGGTAGGGCTTCACATAAAACTGATTTGTCTGTCTTTGATGGTTTTTTTAGAATTAAAATTTTTTCATACGAAGCTCCATTCTTGAATTTAGCGACAATATTTGATTGAACTGAATCCCATCGGACATTATTATCCTTGGAGTTAAAATAAAAATTTGGAATTTCTTCCATTTTAATAAGATGCTTGTTGGCCATTGCTGGCATAAAATTATAAGTGAATATTCCCAATTTTTGATCTACTTTGTTTTCTTTGAAAAATAAAGATTTTGGGGAGATAAAAGTTGCTGGTTTTCGAACATCTTTAAAGTTGACTGTTATATTATTGTACGTACATTCTCTTCGTAGTTCAAATCGGCAAAATCGCAACAAAATCTTACGTTCCCAATAATACAACCTCTGAATATTATCGAAGCGACTGAGAGTTAATTCATTGTAATTTCTAATTTTGAAATCGTTACTTGCAAGAGATGAAAATTATGTTGACGCTAATTATGAATATATTATGAATCATAATTTTTAGCTGTCAAACTCAATTTTTGTCAAAAACTTTTTTCACCGAAAGTTTTTTCGTCAAAATATTTTTTCGTCAAAACCAAAATGTCAAACAAAATATATGAAAATGCAAGAATTCCCAAAAAATTGTTTGACTCTCTAGAATCCAATTCCTTGTTTTTATAAACTTGAATTTACTTAACATTATTACTATTACTATTACTAACATTATTACTGAAATCAAATCTTGAAAATGAAATAGAAATTTCGAAACTAGTTGATAATAAATGAAAAAAAAAATATATATGAGACATAATTTATATGTTATTTTCTTCTTCTTAACCTCCTTTAAACCCAGTCCTTTTATCGATATAAATACGTATAATAGTCTCGGGAATGCTCGCCGCGCTTCATTACGAGGCTCTTGATTTTCAATAAATGGTTCGAAAGAACTAAAAAAACCCGATAAAATAAGATCAGGCTTTCAAAAAAGCCACTCCTGGCAATTTTTTACGCCTTGCCCAAAATTTTACCTGTCTTTTGCTATGAAAAAGGATAGAAAAGGGGATAAAAGTCATCCCTTTTGGAAGCCTGAATAAGATAACCACACTTATTTCTCGTATTAAAGATTTAACTATATGGATCAACGGACCTCAGAGTACAAATCCTAACTATTTGAATGATACAAACAACGCAAGATATTCAAAACGCTGATGAACTGAGGAATAGGCCGATTTCATTGGTCAGATTAGAAAGGATCAACCAATCAAATGCTCAAATTGCATTTTTCAAATAGTACTCTGAGGTCCGTTGATCCATATACACATTGGTGGTTAAAGAGCGATATCGATTTCGATGCCCGAGTTCATATAAAATCTTTTGTTGATTTTATTCTGGTGAAAAACCATTTCGGGACACGAATCGCGTGGTGATTACGTTACTGTTGATAAAATTGAATTCAACCAAAATAAATTCTCTAATTTAGCACCTACACACTCAATCTGGCTAATGAAATACAAATTAAGCATGGTACAGTAGGCTATGATTTACATTAAGTATTATCAAAAATTAAGTAACGTTACGCGATTTTTGTCCCGAAATAATTTTTAATCAGGATAAAAAAGATTTTATATGAACTCAGGCATCATAATGAAGATTTTACTTTTTAGCGACCTTTATAAGAAAGTCCATCGCAGGCTTTGGTTTGCTGGTATTTTAAAATTGACACAAAAAACGTGAAAGTTACCTTGATTGTTTATAATTTTATTCTCTTTCCTGGTGTAATCTAATGTAGTCCATTTGACAATTTCTAATCTTTGCGTTTCATAAAACTTTGAAAGTAAAATGATTTTTCCAATCAATATCGTTGCAGGACTATTGTAATCAATTTGAACATCGAATGACTGTGGGGCTATCCTGGGTTCTATTTTTGTACACATTAGAAGCTGAATTCGAATATTATTTCTCAAATTAAAATCTGGAATTTCATCATTTTTTATCGTAACGGTCAAAGGAATTTTCAATTCTCGAAATTCCAATTTTTCTGCGTCCAATGGTTTTTTGAGGGTTAACCAGCCAGTTTGTCGATCAATTTTTAGATATCCTGATCTTCCAACATTATAGAGTCCAATTGAATTATTATGTGTTGTTGTATATGAAACTTTTCCCAGCACTTTTGGGGTTAAATCGCAGTCTTGAACCGAATACCTAACGTAATTAAAAACAATTAAAACAGTATACTGTATACAGTATACTGATTTAATTTTTGTTATACTGTATACTTATAAATTCTATATTGAATTATAAATAGGAAATTCACCAACTACTCTTTTAAAGTAACGACTAAAATTTGAAAAAAAATCATTACTCGAAAAGAGCAAGCGTTAAGAGTAGTTGGTGTAGTTTTCATAGGGTTCGGACCGGTGAAAAGTTGGACTTTTAAACAAATGAATTTAACTAAAAACGAAATAAAAATTCAAGGGTAGAATTTTAAAACTTAGAAAATTATTGAAAAAAATTTCGTGGAATTTTTAGTTTAAAAGTTTAAAAACCAATTATGAATTTTATCTCAATCGTGCTTAAATTTGATTTGATTGTAATCGGAAAATTTGGGAATTTAGAACCGGATAAAGAAATACAAAAAACTTTCAATAACTTTCCCGCTATAATATTTTTCGGTTTCAAAGTCAATATTAGTCATTTTTTGTAAGATTTCTTTACTGAAGTTTTTTCAAAAAACCATTTTTTCAGATTTGTTTTATAATTTAGCAAATTTCACTGTGAGTAACTTCCTTATAACTTCAATATCAATGGTTACAAATAATTGATTAAAAAATAGAAATGGTTGATTTCAAAGATAGGGAACACACTTTTGAGGAAATTTTCGAATTTTGAAAAAAAAAATTGGTACGTTTGTTAAGCATAAAAAATGAGTCCAGCGAGCCGGAATTTGAGGTCGGTCACGTGTCTAGGACTTGTTTAATTCGCTCTCATTTTGAAACCCACTTTCTGACCACTAGTTGGCTCAAATTTTTTTTGTTATGTCACAACTTATGTGAAACATTTTTTACCACTGATTTCTCCTAGGAGTTTTATTTCCTATGACTATCCGTTTTACTTTGCCTCCTGGTTTTCCTGGTCCGAACCCTAAGTATACAGTTTACTGTATACAGTATAATACAGTTACTTATAAGTACACTGTATACTTATAAATTTTAACTTATAATATAATTTTTAACTTTTTTTTCTTTAATTTCAATATTTTGATTAAATTTACCTCAAACTCGAGATTGATAATTCATAATCATAAATAACAGGTTCTATTTTTAAGATAATGGTCATTTTTGTCATCTTCGAGATCACACCGTTGTCACTGATAGTTATATCAAATCTAAAGTACAGCTTAAAATTTATTACTTGGATTACGTCCAAAATCAAAGATATTCGTGAAACATGCCATGTTTAACATGAGAGCATTAATTTATAAAGTTACCGGTAGAAATTTTATGATAAATACTATAATAACCACGTAAAATGTGCACGGTATAATTTTTATCTACAGGGGAGGCCCAATCTGGTCGAAAGTTTTTTTTTAAAGATATATGGGGAGTAAGTACTTCACCGAACGCAATCACATAAAAATTCAAAAAAGTAGATTTCGGAAATTCATGACGTACTTTCAGTAATTTTCATAAAAACTTATACGTCTACGCAATTTCAGCGATATTGTCTCTTCCGGCGATATGGGCACTAGCAAGAAATCAGCTAAAAATCGTGAAATTGCGTAGGCTTTTTTTGGCGATATTGGAAAATTCGGGGATATTGAGCCGTCGATATATATCGGGCCTATCCCTGTAAAGAGGTTTCAATAAACGCAAAATAAATTCGTATAATAATGTTAATCAAATCGGAATATTGCACTATTTACATTGCCAATATTACATTGTACATATACTGTATTATCAAGTTTACATATGTATATTATATGTTGATCACATGAATGTGGGGAATGTTGATCAGTTAATTTTTGCTATAAATAAATACTATATGTGGCTTATGTTCGAAATTTCAATTTCGCATACTCTGATAATTATTCAACAAAAGATCAAATAATTTTCAATTATTGTTTTTTTTAAAATTAAAATTTAGCTTTTTTAAAACGAAAAAATGATCATTAATTTTCAGTTATGTGTTTTTTTCAAAATTAAATTTAGTGATATAGAATCAAAATTATACTGTTTTTTCAAATAAATTTCTTTTAGGTTCTTAAAAAGGGAATACGCACGCGGCCGTAACAGCCATACGTATAGCTATACGTATACGCGGAAGGGGAACCATGATGAAGCGTACAAGGCCAGATCGCATACCACCAGACAAGGATTTCATTAAATATTAACAGCTTCTAGTATATAGATCTGAATATACGTCCCTATAAAATAGAATGAAAATGGGTAGACATAACCGAAACGTTTGTCTTTACACATCCTAACAAGGTGCAGTTCGACTTTGAAATATGACTTTGGGAAGAGATATATATACTCGTGCGGTTGTGGCGTGATGGTCAACATTCAGCGCTTTGGTCGAAAGTCCGGTGTTAATTCTCATTTCATCTTAATTGTTTTAAGTGATAAACATAAGAATCTTGATTCACTTAATTTCTGACTATTTAACTATTTTATAAGATAAACATCAATTGTTTAGATTTTTTAATTGGGACAGAGTAAAGTTGATATTTAACACGTTTACGTGTCAGTTTAATTCGCATCCGATTCAGAATTACTCAGTACATTAATTTTTTATCACACTGATATTATTTTTAAGGTTTTAATTGAGAACAGCAGATTTACGAAGTAAGGGATCATTCTTTTTAACCAATCTGAACTCCATCTCAAAAAGGTTAACTATCTCTATAGCGCCGAGGTTCGAATCCTCACTAATGAAGTCTTATGATTTGCTTGAGTGAGTTCAACGCGTCAAATTAAGCGTTCCAATATTCAAGCACCTGCTTTACTCATACTCATGCATCACAAGACACCAATAGTGGGATTCTAACAGCGCTATAATGAAAGTAACGTTTGAGACTTGAGTTCGTGGAAAAGATGAGTGAGGTAAAGAAAATAATAAAGGTTGCAGATTAATGGACCGTATGCGGTCAGTAATAATGTTCTTTGTCTTCATCTTATCAGGAATATCAAATTTGAGAAGGCCGATTTTAAATTCTTTTCTTAATAACCAAAATAATTCATCAGAATAGATTTTGGTTCGACCGTTGACACGTATTAGGGACGCATCCCGACCGCATTTTCTCGCCGATCCCATTTTCCCTATTTTTGCGCTTACACCTACGCAAAAAAGGGAGCGAAAAACACACGCAAAACCAAATCCCTTTGACAACCCACTTAGGAGCCAAGTATAAGACGTGGAATAATATGGTCTTTGATTGGCTTTTCTTACAAAATGATACGAGACGATGAGTAATAGATCGCCGCGCCCAATGTCATCGTACAGCCTGCTGGTGACCACCATGCGGCGCAAGTTCTAGACAAGTTTCATATTTCAAATATATATATAAATAGAAGTTGGTGCACGTACCAAAATAAATAATATGAAATATTCACCCGAAAGTAACCTTTAATTTGTATATTTGTAGATTTATTATCTAGTTTCATTGCTGTGTTACTCGATAAAGCAAAAATTGCATTCAAATCATGAATTTACGGTCTGATGAGCATATTTCTGAAACTCACCAAATTCTTGAAATTAAAAAATAGGAGAACTTTCGGAGGCGTCGATATATCGACAGGCAAAATCATACTTCCCCATAATTTTTTGGTTGTGTTTTAAAACACGCAAAGCAGGTGCGAGTAACTTTTTTTCTGAATCCATACTAAATAACGTCTTATAGACGGAAATTCAATAAAAGAATACTTAATTTCTTCTCAAAATGTTCTAACTTTTGTTAATCTAATAAAATTACTTCTGAAATACCGTACAACAAGATTTTTATGCTAATCTCATTAAAATAAATGCCATACTGGTAGTTGGAACCAGATATCCTGATTCAAAGTGGCGAGCCGCTAACCATAGAGCACTTAGTACCACGACTATTTTCTTCAATTCAATTTAATTTGCAAAGATGGAATGATGGCTTCGTTGAAGAAATGTGAAAGCAAAATTTAGGTTGATGGTCTGCTCATTGCTTTATAGAGTAAGTAGTATGATACTGTGTACACTGGAAGGCTGTTCATATATAATGAACTAATGTAATAATACAAATGATTTATAATTTTCAATTAAAAATATAAATTCATTGATGTATTAATTACATAAGTTCCAGTTATGTGTTTTTTTTAGTGCGAACAAAAACTACAACCTTTGGAAGAATTCTTCCCAAATTATAGACATCTCCGGACACTTGAGATTCTGTTCGACTCAAAAAAACACATACTGTAACATACAGAAGTTTGACGTAGAAGTATAATAAGAATTTCTTTAGAAGAGCATGGGCATTTGTGAAAAACTAGTTAAAACCAGCAAAACCTCGCAAAATTTTCATAAAATATTGCACTGGTCAATTCAGTGTATTCTCCAGAGGTGCGTGTATGGTTTTAGAGCCGACGCCATTTTTTGAATTTTCGACTAAACGGTAACTTTTCAACCAAAAACACATTCGGAAAACTGAAAAACGCTCTGTATCAGTCATACCATAAATTTCGGAATTTAAAAAAAAAAATAGAGTTGAACTTCCTATCATTGGTTCTTTTGGCTTTATGACGCGTTGTAAATATAAATTTTTCACTCTGAAAACATTATTTTTAGGAGTAACATCATAATTCAAGGATTGATTTTTCATCAGAGATCACGATATATCCTATAATAAGCTGATTTGGCTTCCATTGATGTTCAGAAATTCAAATTGTGTTTTCAATGATGGAAAGTTGTCATTTTGTCAATAATATTGACCAAACTTTAACAGGATTAGCAGCTCTGTTTGTTTCGATCAGATTGCGCTGCCAGTTCAAAATTATCAAAACTTTTACATTTTGCTCAATTATTCATAACATTTGAATCCATATTGTTAATTTTATGTTTTTTGAGTCACAAAATGCGTAACATAAGAATTTTAATGAATCTGATTGTGTAGTTTGAAGAGTACATTATTGTGACAAACCCTTTAAGATATTAACTCGCTGCTTAGAACCCAGCCACTGAATGGCTTTGCGTAGCCTGGCTTAAATTGTCAATTACTTTGTTTTTATTCGAAATATTTATTTTTTTTTGAATACAGAAAATTTCGCTATTGATAAAAAAAATATCCAATAATAAACTACGTGTATATCCTTTAACAACCTTTTGTGAATCTAGGATGTGCGGGTTGAGGAGCCAATCCTAACACTCCTGAGACCCTCCTAGCCACTCATGAGCCGCTTTCAGCCCGCATCCTAGATCACAAAAAGTCGTTAAAGGGATATAATTTAAGATCAGAAAATATAAGATTATGAGGGTGTGGGCAAATAATTTCAGACTTTGATCGACAATCACGAGCTTACTAAGAACATAAGCAGTGAAAAGAGATTTAGTTTTGACCTCTGTATTTAATTTCAAATGTTAATTTGAAAATTTATGGGCAGAAAAACCTCGCCGATTAGAGAGAGATGAACGCTGACCAATAAGCATCGCGCCTCTCAATTGCCATAAATTTTCAAATTGATAGGTTTAATTTTCCATACTGTTAAGTATTACTGTATAATATTTAATCGTATTAATATCAAATTTGAGCAATTTCCTTTTTTCTTCACGATCAAAAGATACTGCTGAAAATATCCCACTTAAGGATCAATATAAAACAACGCTGTCATTAATACTGTATATACCGTCTCATTTAGCACCAAGAATTCTGAGGTAAAGAAGAAAATAACTTATTATGGTAAAGTAGATTCATTGAAATAATATAAATGCTTAAAGTTGACCACTGGAAACAAACCTCGGAAAGTTTGGCGTGGTTTGGCCAAAAATGTCGCGGCTTGCGAGTCTGACTGGACGCCGACTTAATTTATTGAACACATGTGGGTTTCGTTTGATTTGGAAATGAAAAAAAACGCTGGAAAGAAACTTGCCAGGATTTTTCCTCTACATTATTATTATGTTTTATTTGCATTCTAGAGGTACAGAATGGCTTGCTCGTTTATCTACTGAGGTAGTTACAAAATTATATTAAAATGAATACGTATTTGCAAAACTTTGAGATGGTTAGAAAGAAAACAGTACATTATTTTAAAAATTTGGCCGACAAGAACATAATTGTGGCCGACTAAGAGCTATAATGTTCTGAGCATTTTCAAAATGTTTATTTTAGCTTGTTCTCTTGACAACTGTTTGTTAACTTTTTAAATTTCCAAAAATTAATCCATGGTTTAAAAAACTTACTTCTTCTTTTTTTAATATCAACCTGATTCGCTCAAAATTGTATGACAATATTTAAGACCAAAAATATATGTAGCTGATTAAATTTGCCAGATTTGTCGGTCGACATTCTTGAAGTCTCAATATATCTTTTATCCCTGAATAGTGCTTTATTTAAGGAAATTAAGCTTTATTTTCAGTTATAATTTATACTGTTAATTTACTATCATAAACCACTATTCGACTATTTAATTAATTCAATATTTACAGATATATTTTACAGAACAAAACAGATGCGCACACTTTTTCGGACGCGATTG
>SCLH01000541.1:14707-26091 GCA_004367855.1 Oikopleura vanhoeffeni | reverse complement strand
GAGAATCAATAAAAAGAATACTTAATTCTTCCTCAAAATGTTCTAACTTATTGTTAATCTAATAAAATTACTTCTGAAAACAGTACAACAAGATTTTTATGTATGCTAATCTCAATGAGATTATCTCATTAAAAAATAAATGCCATACTGGGAGTTGGAACCAGGATATCCTGATTCAAAGTGGCGAGCGCTAACCATAGAGCCACTTAGTACCACGACTATTTTCTCTCATTCTAAAGTTATATTGCAAATATGGAAATGATGGCTTCGTTGAAGAATGTGAAAAGCAAAACTTTAGGTTGATGGTCTGCTCATTCGCTTGTATAGAGTAAGTATGTATGATACTGTGTACACTGGAAGGCTGTTCATATATAATGAACTAATGTAATTAATACATAATGATTTTTATAATTTTTCAATTAAAAATTATAAAATTCATTATGTATTAATTACATAAGTATCCAGTATGTGTTTTTTTAGTGCGAACAAAAACTAAACAATTTGGAAGAATTCTTCCCAAATTATAGACGATTCTCCCGGACACTTGAGATTCTGTTCGCACTCAAAAAAAAACACATACTGTAACATACAGAAGTTTGACGTAGAAGTATAATAAGAATTTCTTCTAGAAGGGCATGGGCATTTCGTAAAAACTAGTTAAAACCAGCAAAAACCTCGCAATAATTTTCATAAAATATTTGCACTGTCAATTCAGTGTATTCTCCAGTAGGTGCGTGTATGGTTTTTAGAGCCGACGCCATTTTATAGATTTTCGACTAAAGGTAACTTTTCAACAAAAACACATTCGGAAACTTGAAAAACGCTCTGTAATCAGTCATACCCATAAATTTCGGAATTAAAAAAAAAAAATAGAGTTGAACTTACCTATACATTGGTTCTTTTGGCTTTATTGACGTTGTGAAAATATAAAAATTTTTCACTCTGAAAAAATTATTTTTAGGAGTAACATCATAATTCAAGGATTGATTTTCATCAAGATCAAGATCATCCGATATAATCCTATAAATAAGCTGATTTGGCTTCCACTTGATGTTCAGAAATTCAAATTGTGTTTTCAATGATGGAAAGTTGTCATTTTGATCAATAATTTTGACCAAAACTTTAACAGGATTAGCAGCTCTGTTTGTTTCGATCAGATGCGCTGCCAGTTCAAAATTATAAAAACTTTTACATTTTGCTCAATTATTCATAACATTTGAATCCATATCTGTTAATTTTAATGTTTTTGAGTCACAAAATGCGAACATAAGAATTTTAAATGAATCTGATTGTGTATTTGAAGAGTACATTATTGTGACAAACCCTTTAAGATATTAACTCGCTGCTTAGAACCCAGCCACTGAGATGACTTTGCGTAGCCATGGCTTAAATTGTCAATTATCTTTGTTTTTATTCGAAAATTTAATTTATTTTTTTTTGAATACAGAAAATTTCGCTAATTGATAAAAAAAATATCCAATAATAAACTACGTGTATATCCCTTTAACAACCTTTTGTGAATCTAGGATGTGCGGGTTGAGGGAGCCAATTCTAACACTCCTGAGACCCCTCCTAGCCACTCATGAGGCCGCTTTTCAGCCCGCACATCCTAGATTCACAAAAAGTCGTTAAAGGGATATAATTTTAAAGATCAGAAAATATAAGATTATGAGGGTGTGGGCAAATAATTCAGACTTTGATCGACAATCACCGAGCTTACTGCAAGCATAAGCCAGTGAAAAGAGATTTAGTTTTGACCTCTGTAGTTTTTAATTTCAAATGTTAATTTGAAAATTTATGGCAGAAAAACCTCGCCGATTAGAGGAGAGAAGTGAACGCTGACCAATAAGCATCGCGCCTCTCAATTGCCATAAATTTTCAAATTGATAGGTTTAACTTTCCATACTGTTACAGTATTACTGTATAATAATTTAATCGTATTAATATCAATTTGAGCAATTTCCTTTTTTCTTCACGATCAAAAGATACTGCTGAAAATAATATCCCACTTAATGGATCAATATAAAACCAACGGCTGTCATTAATACTGTATATCACCGTCTCATTAGCACCAAGAATTCTGAGGTAAGAAGAAAATAACTTATTAATGGTAAAGTAGATTCATTGAAATAATATAAATGCTTAAAAGTTGACCACTGGAACCAAACCTCGGAAAGTTTGGCGTGGTTTGGCCAAAAAATTCGCGGGCTTGCCGAGGTCTGACTGGAACGACCGACTTAATTTTATTGGAACACATGTGGGTTCGTTTGATTGGAAAATGAAAACAAACGCTGGAAAGACAAACTTGCCAGGATTTTTCCTCTACATTATTATTATGTTTTATTTGCATTCTAAGGTACAGAATGGCTTTGCTCGTTTATCTACTGAGGTAGTTACAAATTATATTAAAATGAATACGTATTTGCAAAACTTTGAGATGGTTAGAAAGAAAACAGGTACATTATTTTAAAAATTTGGCCGACCAAGAACATAATTTGGCCGACTAAGAGCATAATGTTCTGAGCATTTTCAAAATGTTTTAATTTTAGCTTGTTCTTCCTTGACAACTGTTTGTTAACTTTTTAAATTTCCAACAAATTATCCATGGATTTTAAAAAACTTACTCTTCTTTTTTTTAATTATCAACCTGATTCGCTCAAAATTGTATGACAATATTTAAGACCAAAAAATAATTGTAGCTGATTAAATTTGCCAGATTTGTCGGTCGACATTCTTGAAGTCTCTAATATATCTTTTATCCCTGAATAGTGCTTTATTTAAGGAAATTAAGCTTTATTTTCAGTTTATAATTTATACTGTATAATTTACTATCATAAACCACTATTCGACTCATTTAATTAATTTCAATATTTTACAGATATATTTTACAGAACAAAAACGATGCGCAACACTTTTTCGGACGCGCACTTTGTAGCAAATTTCTATTAAATTTTGCACAGATTGTTTGCTTATATATATTTGTTGGCAGCTTTTCTTAAACGTTTTCAAAAAATATTCTCATTATGTGTGATTAATTTTTCTTTAATTAAAATATCGCATATGGTTTTTAACAAATTGAAAATCGATTTTGTCCGTTCCTTGGAAAAACATTGTTAATGGAAGTTAGAGGAGTTCCTTTTGGAGCATTCTCAGCAATTTGAAATTCGTATTTCTCTGATTCGAATGTTGGTGAAAAATCAGAACATTTGGAACGTACAGAATTATAAATCCCATTATCGGATAACGTGACATTATATTCGCCTATTAAATAAGTCTTGATAAGATTGAATTTAATTTGTTTTCCACAGTTCCTAGAATAAAATAAATAGTTAAAAATGTGAAAAATACAGTATGTGAATTTATTTATCCAGAAAAATAATCTCGAGTTAAATAGACGGACAGAAACATGATTGGCGAATTAATTTTTAAGCGCGCGGTCATGGGCCACTCATAACGTAGGAAACCTATTCTTGATTCATTTTTCAAATTAAATTCAAATTTTAAATTCCATAAAAGGGTAATTATCGTAATCATCGTTTTTCTGATTAAGTTAAAAGTCAACAGAACACTGTTTCTTAAAATTTACAAAAAACGTGATTTCTTATACCTATCAAAAGTTTAACATAAAAATTGAGGATGCGAACAACTGCCCACTCATTTTGTAAAAATTTTAGGTCCAGCAGGCGCATGATGTAGCCATGTACACAGCCAAAATTGAATCGAAGTACATAATGTACTGTACATTTATATTCATGGATGTGCTCGTGGAATAAAATGTGTTTTTTGAAAATCATTATGACTTTTTTTTAAAACCTGCATGAAAATTCTTCCGATTATAAGAGGCAAGTCAAATAATATTTTCAATTTCTTTTAAAAATAAGATTCTAAGCTCCCTATTTATATGGTTTTCTTTGTTGTTCTGCATGAAGACGTAAATCTATTATTAAACCATAATAAGATAGCATATTGTCTGTGAGCGACTAATAATCCAAAAAAGTAGATAATAAACAACTTACCAAATCTTAAAAGATTTCTGTGCAATTGTAATTTTGATTAAAAATAATAAGGAAATGTGCATGGTCTCTGTATTTCTCTAAATGAGATTTGTGTTGTAAAGTATCATTATTTTGGTGTTCGGACGTCCTCTTCAAGCGCTTTGATCGATTCTATTTTCTCTCTTGGGATAGAAAGATCTGATATGGTTACTTTCAACTATTTGTGATGATGATTAACCCGCGACCATATTAATATATTTAATTAATATAATGACCAACACATTATACCAGCAGGCCAAAATTAGTTTTAACCAAGTTCATCATTAAAATTATCATTAAACATAAATGGTATTTTGACAAGAAATCTACACTGAAAAATAAAAAACAATGCATTAAGGGGGTGCTAGATGACAATTTGTCAGATGAATTTCAAACAAGTCGCCCGGTTCGGATAATATATGAATTTAATAAATTGAATCTTTTAAAGTACCAATCGGCAACACGATTTGAATTAAGGAATTTAAAAAATCAAAAGTGGGTATCGATTTCATACGCCCATTTTGCAGAGAATTTTCCAAAAAAATCGATTTTCGGCCAAATTTTTGAGATTTTACAGAGAGTCGGCGACCGAAAATTAAACGTTTTTCATTTAGCGATTTTATTTTGTTTAAGTGTCGGCGACCATTATTTGACCTCAAATAACCGGTCAAGGTCATCGTATGGACTTGAGATTACCCCCAAAAGAATATGCAGGGTCAACTTTCTGATGAGCGTATGGGCCAATTATATACTGTAAGGTTGCTAGAGAGCAAAAACTAGTCAATCCCAGGTCAATGATTGACCGTCAATCCCTAGGTCAATCTCAAGTTCATCATTATGACCCTGCAAATTATTTTTGGGGCACTTTCAAGTCCATACGATGACCTTGAACTTTAACCAGTTATTTGAGGTCAAATAATGGTCGCCGACACATTAAAAAAATGGGTAACCGATAAACGCTTTATTTTAACTTGTCAAAAAATTTTCGAAAAACAAAAAAAATCTGAAGCTTAAAATGACCAGAATTTTTTTTTCTTCATGTACAAGATGGGCTAATAAAATCGATGATCATTTTTGACTTTTGAAATTCCTTATTTCAAATCGCACAATAGATTCAGTTAAGCACGGCAGAACTTTTTGTTGCTGATATTCCAGAATTTATTTTTAATTGTAGCTAGTAAACATATGGTAAGGGTCACTCTTCCGGTTTTTGTGCCGGAACCCGATTTTTGGCAAGTTCCGGTATTTATTTTTTTCCCGGAACCTGATGTTTGGCGAGTTCCGGTTTTAAATTTTTGTGCTGGAACTCAATGTTTGGCGAGTTCCGGTTTTTATTTTTGTGCCGGAACCCGATGTTTGGTGAATTCCGGTTTTCACTTTCGGCGCAGGCTTTTAATTCTTTATTAATATATTGATTAAATCAATTTGATTCACTAAAAAATAACGTTTTTAGACAATTCAAAGAATGTGGCAATAATCTCATCAGTGAGATATTTAAGTTGGACAGGTTTTTTTTTTATTCTCGATTTTTCTATGATATTTTTTATTTTCCCGAAGTTTTCTATCGCTAGTTTCGAGTTTTGAATGTTCGAAAATAAATGTTGAATTTTTATCGAAAATAAACAATTCTGATTAGTCGAAAATTGAATGAAAATAGTTGGAAAATAAAGAATTCTTATTGGTCGACTAAACGTTTCAAAAATAAAAATAATGAAATCAAGCTATAGCATTATTAGTCATGTCATAAAAAGTTGGATAAAAAATACCCAGTTCTGGATCAGATTTATTTTTCTATAGTACAGCAGGGTCCGGCGGCGGCGGCGTATACTATATACGCCGTATAGGTGAAACTTACGCAAAAACCTACGTAAGCCTCCGCAAACGCCTAAGCATCTAAAAATAAAAACTTTTTCTTCCAGACGTCCGGCGTATAGGTGAAAAGCAAAAGATAGGCGTTTTTTTCAAAAGTTTTCACGCAAAAAATTAGGCGTTTTTCAAAATTCAAAAGAAAGGCATATTTGAGTATTTTTATTAATCAAAAACTATTAAATGACTTTTAAGTTTTAACTTTGTTGACTGAGCCTCCCAAACTGACCATTTCAAAAATTTAACTTTCTGTTTTTACGCGTTTTTGTCCGCCAAAAGCAAAATTTCAAGAAAAAGGCGCTAATGCATTATGTGTGAGGCGTCTCTGGACTGAGTCTGGAGCCTGACACAAAAAACGTTCTGAGTGTTTCTTTAGAATTTTTTTAAAAACGTAGGTGTCAGAGTAGGTGGGATTGTATCAGATTACTGTTTAATTCAAATGATCGCGAAGAGTTGTTCTTCAAGATAAAAAAGTTTTTGAGATATCAACTCTGCCAGTTTATCCAAAAATACCTTCGTGAAAGGTCCAAATCAGCGACACCCACTCCCTAAGGGGGTACTGGTAGCTAGAATTGATTTTTCTCGATAAAAACTTAGCCACATAGCCTATGTGACATAGCGCTTTCAGGAAAGTAATAAGATTAGCTATTTTGTAGAACTAGCCTTCAGCTTGAGTAATATATGTGCCAACCTTTTTGCATGCATACACTCCCAGAAAAATAAGCGAGACAGGGAGACCTAAACCAAAACGGTAAATCTATCTTCTCCTAAGTTTTATTTTGAAATAAATCTAAAATTTAAGATAACTTGTATAATCAGTAGACCAAACTTCTTAGAGAGCGTTTTTTTAATAAATGCTATATTTTCTCTAAAATATGCAATAAATCCTCGTTTTTTGACATTTTTCGTCGGAAAATCTATCTCCTCCTAGGTCATATTTTGAAATCCACTCAAATTCCAGCAAACTGGCACAGAACAAATAGAAACTCCTTAGAGAGCGTTTTTTTCAAATTTCTACCCCAAACTCAAAATGTAAATTTTTGAAGGTCACGTGAAAAAATTCCCGAAAAAAAAGTGCTTCGATTTGTTCGAAAGTAAGCTCTGAAGAAAGCCAAGGAAACACTGATCAGAAAGTTGGCTTACGTCAAGGTGATATTTTGAAGTTTTAGTGGTTAAATTTAAGCAAATGATATTTTTGAACTACATTTTGAAAAAAATCAAAAATCGCGAAAATTTCGAAAATTTTTGTATGATAAGTATGATTTGGTCGGTAGTACACTTTTTTATCACCTCTAATCAATTTGGAGAATTTTCAAAGCCCCAAAAGAGAAACGGTGTCTGCCTTAGCTGACAAAACGGGATTTCTAGACCTGTCCGCTCAGACAAAATTTTCCCCATACTAAATTTCTAGAATCCTACACGTATATATTTATTATGTGTTTATTGCTGTTAGTGTACAGATTTACAGATAAAGAAAAACGAAAAGGATTCGATAATTTGGATGATATCAACTGCCATGATTTAACTCCCGTAGTGTCTTTTGCGCCATCCGTGGCGCAATGGCCTTTAATCGTGCACATGTTAAGGACCCTTTAATCATTGTATGAATGACAGATTCTCAACGTGAGTTCGATCGACTAATTTGGATATTGACGTTAATGTGCGTAGATTCATATATCGAAAATTTTACTTGTATTACAGTACGTTATTTTTTGCAAAAGAAAAATTAAATCATCAAAAACAGAAGCCTTTTGAGCGGGAATCAGAAAAAAACTGCCTAGAGCCGTTTTTTTTAATTACTACTACTATAGCCCCAAAATAGATACTAGGTATATATTAATAAGGATAAGGTTGGTAAAAGTATAGGTACCGTTTTATTTTCACAAAATTGCTTAAAATCATTGTTTGTAAAAGAGTGAAGTGGTTACTTGAGAAGTTTTTAAAGACTGTATATATTTCCATTACATCCAAAGTTAAAAACCAAGATCACGTCGACCCTTCAAGATTAGGAAATAAGGTTTAGGCTTCAAGTAAAGACAAATAGTGATCAATTACGCCCAAAATGTTTTTTTTTAGCCAATGCAACCGCTAATTCAAAAGTTTTGAACATAATAATATTTTGTCAAAAACGTCGACGGTGGATCTTATTTTTTCGAAAGTAAGGATTAATTGTATGACATATCCCAAACCTTTATTATGGGATTGAATTTCGTCACGTGATATATTATTGATATTAGTGATAAGATGAGTAGAAAAAAAGCATATAAAACGATTTGACAGTTGACCGCTGGATTTTTTTTGACGTACATTTGAGTACTTTTATCAAAGAAATTACTGTAGCTATGTTTTTTTTTTCAAAAGTACTCAAATCACGTGGAAGACCCCTTAAAAAAATTGTAAACGCAATTTCTAAGACTGTTTAATTTGGCATTACAGTATGGCTTTCCGTTTACAAATGGAAGCCATTTCTAGAAGTTCCATGAACTTTTCCGGTAATATTGATTTACAGAAGAACTGCGTAAAATACGCCTAAGGGCGGAAAGTAAATTGGGGGGGGGAGAGAAGGAATTACGAGAAAATAAATTATTCCAAAAAAATTTAAGACTTCATTTGTACCCATGAGAATGATGATAAAAACATTGAATTTTTTTTGGCAGATGCAATACTGCAAATTGGCGACGGTTTAATATTAAATTTTAAAAATGTCAAATTTAACCCTGAAATTGCGTGTTATTTATCGCAGCTTGTTTGTGAGAATTCGGCAAAAGTGAGATGAAATTTTCAATTTTCCTTCTTCACGTTTGATGACTTTTTATAAAAACTGTTTTATAGGAGCTGGTTAAGCAAAATTCTGTTGAAAAAGGTATTGATGAGGTGACACTGAAAAAGATATATGCTGATAATAGAATCTTGTTGGGTTATACGATTGGATTAACTTCCCAACGCAACCGCCACGGATGGCGCAAAGACATACGGGTCCTAGAGATTTGTCGGCCACCTGACGGGAGTTAACATCAAAATGTCGGTTCACAACAATATTTTGCTAAAAATTTCAGACTAGACTTAATGCGGTAAAAAAGAAATAGACAAGAGCAGGATCTGCAACATCTCTAGCAACTCATCTTTGCCTGCTAGGCGGGTCGCTTACTCCGTAGTTGCCGTCAATTTCTGGACGGCCGTAGTGACTTCTGGTCAATGGGCGTGACCAGCGAGCGTTTTTGAATCAATCATATAACCGAAAATTCATTACCAACATATTTAAATTAATAAAAAGGCATCAAATGTGAATAAGAAAATTAAGAACTCTCTCTTTTTCCGCGATTCTCACAAACAAGTGCATAAGTAATAGGAAATTAGGCTCAATTTGACATTTTCAAATTTGGAGTATTAAACCGTCACCAATTTGGGTGTTAAATCTGCAAATTTAATGTTTTTATTAAAATTTTCACAAAATCAGATCCTTAAAAAGAAAAAAAAACTTTTTTTGATGACTAATTTGAGATGACGGGATCGAATTCATTGTTCACATCAGTTCATCCAACTCCGTTTATGGAGCTCTGAAACTTACCAAAACTGGAATAATATGGTTTCTAGTGTAATCGTAGGTGTAGAACGCGAATTCGTTGTCCGATTTAAAAAATTTGAGTACTTTTTGAAAAAAACATAGTACCAAAATACTGTGATTTGAGAAAGTACTCAAATTACGCCAAAATGTTTTGAGGATGAACTTCAAACGTTTTCAAGACTTTTTTTTCATTAAAGCAAAGTCCAAATAAAATCACGTGACGAAATAATTGCTAAAGAAGGTTTGGAATATGTCATAAATTAATTTTTATTTCTTGAAAAATAAGATCACGTGACGTTTTTGGGAAATGCCGTTATGTTCAAGATTCTAACATTAAGTGTTTATTCGGCCTCAAAATTTTTCGGCGTAATTTGAGTACTATATGTGTATTTGAACCAAAACCTTATTTTTCAATTTGAAGGTCACGTAATTGTTTTTGGACTTTGCCGTGATGGAAAAAAAATTTAAAAACTTCTGGAGCTGCTCCTCACTTTTTTCAAAAAGTGATTCAAGCAATTTAAAAAAAAAAAACAGTTCTATTTTGGCCAACCTTATTTCTTGAATATACGGTCACATGATCATTTTTAGGGCCTCATCATTTAACGAATGACCAGAAAGTCACTACGAGAGTTAATATCACCAAAATGAATGTCTCTAAAAATTCATCTCCTAAAATACACAATGAATCGACTCAATTTTTGGCTATAGCTTTATCACAATAAGCTGGATAGCCAGTAAAATAATTTCGATGTCACTTCATTAATTTGAAAATATCACCAAAAGCTTCAAAGTTCACTTCACCAAAGTTATGACCAAGTTATCATCAAAGTTCACTTCCTGAAGACGGTATAAGCAATCATCGGTCAATAATGTACACGCGTGAAGCTATTTTTGCTTTTTTATACCCCTTGCGGACGTAATTTACCGTCAGCGGAAAGTTGACTTCGAGAAACTGACCTTGAAATTATTTCGGAGCTGTTCCACTGTAGTTATCATAAACAAAATTTTAAAACGAGAAATAAATTTAAAGCTAATAATAAGCTGCTTATCGTGATTAAGCCATAGCAAAAGATAGAGACGATCCGTTTTTTAATTCAGGCCATGATTTGTATTGCCATTCATTAAAGAGACATTCAGCGACGTTTTTTGGGCAATTTAGTCTAGTTCCAAAATTTCAGCAAAATATTATTGCGACCGGTAACCCTTTAATAATTTGTGGACAGATTTTTTATAACTTTACAGTTTTTTGACGCACTAAGAAATTTCTATGAGTGAATTAGAACAATAGTGACATCTTTATTTTTGTGATGATAAATTAATTCGAAGTTAGGAAAATTTGAAATTGTCGGCAGGAAGATTTGTAATTTTTGACGAAAGATGTAAGATCAGCTCTGAAAGAGCTTTAAAAAAAATTTACCGAAATAATTCCTGACCATTTTTTCATCGAAAAATTTTATTTTAAAAATATGTTAAAAGTCGTTTTCATTAAATAAAATATGGCTATGTTCAAGCAAAATTGGTTTAAGGGGGTGGCTTAGGCGACCTTTTTCGCATGTTTTGACTTTGAGGCAAGATTGTGAGAGAATGAAACAAGATGGAGTCAAATTAAAAAAAATATATTGATCAATAATAATGATAATAAAGGTATGCAAATGATTTTTGATTTATAAAAAACGGCCCCTCCAAATTTTTGAAATTTACCCTAGAATGCTCTCGAGCGCCAATTTACCGCTTTTTTCAGCCATTTTTTAAAATCTATCTCCTCTCTCAATTTTCGAAAATTTAGAAATTTTATTTCAGGATCATATAACGCATGCACTTTCGAAACTTTTTCCCTCCAGATTTTGCAATTTTGCACTGAGTCTCTCACAGTATACATAAACGTGAGCGCTAGAAAAAAAAGACTGCAAGTGAAAAAT
>SCLH01000540.1:286353-296932 GCA_004367855.1 Oikopleura vanhoeffeni | reverse complement strand
GCGCAATAAATTTGGTTCGATCATAATTATCAAAAAAATAAGATTATATAGGGATGATTTGTCACCTGTGAATCTAGGTAAAGCGTCTGTATCACGCCAAGACCTAAAATAAGGGCCGAGCCGATGTTTTTGTTCATTCAAAAACAGATCGAAATAAAAATACTTAATTAGAGGTAAAGCTGTGATTGATTAACTTCAAAAGAGATACATTTATAATAGAGAAATATTTATCGGTAAGTGAGATTTATTTATTGTTAATCCGAGTTTTACCAATCATACTGTATGATTACTAAATTATTTTGCTTGTATTTCAAGTTGTTTTTTTGTGATTTTTTAATTTCGGCATACACAACTTCAATTCCCATGTGTTGACAAAGTATAAGTCTGATTAAATTTTGAAAACGTCAGTTTTGTTCCTTGAAAATTTTTTGCATCAGTGACTGGAGTTTTAAAACATTATAATAATATTTTATGTCAATCGTCAGTTTTTGTGAGACAAAGGTGTTCAGAAAAAAACTTTCTTCATTTTTTAGAACGCTCTCATTTGACAGAAGATTATGCCATGACATTTTAATTAACATAATCTTAATCCTCGTACAATTTGTATCGTCTCTGAGTTTTCGATCAAAAATATTTTCATATACTCTTCTACAGCTATTTTTATGAAGCGGAGCTCAACTTTAAGAAGGAGAGCTCAAAATTAAATTTTATTTTGTCTTTCGTCCGCTCTCAGTCAAAACGGAGCGTTGCAATCTAGTTTTAAAGTCGATATTTTGAAAATTTCAGACAATTTTGTTTAATCATAGTGAATCTCATAAAAAAATACTAAGCGGTTAAATTCTAACATCGAATATTGGATTAAAAAAAATGCACTTTTGTACAATATTGTCGATCGTGTGTAATGGTTAATGAAAAAACATAGATAATTGACATTTAATAATGACGGGCGGCTGGGCCATTTTTAACTGCGGTCGTACCTGAATTAAATCACTTGTCAACAATTTTTTAAGAAAAGATATCGAACATAATTCATGTACCTGAGCGTTGACCTCATTTTTGTTTCTTCAAAACATGAAATGCGTCATATGATAAATATCGTAGGTTGTAATTCCATTGTTTTTGCAGAGGTTATATTAACGAATACATAAGATTTACAACCTACATCATAGCGCGCCAATACTTATATGACGCATTTCACGATTTGAAGGAAATCACCCAAAAGAAGAAAAAGGTTGAGACAAACGCATGGGTATTATCTTCGATATGCTCGACGTGAATGTAGTCAGGAAAAAAACATTTATTTTATTTTCGTTTTCACGATAATAACCAGGCTTCGAAAAAAGCAATCCTTTTGGTGATTTACCATCCCTATCTCCAAATTATCCTATCTTTTGCTATGGAGAGGGATAGAAAAGGGGATAAAAGTCATGCCTGGGACCTCCTTTCAAGTTTGTGTTTTTTTATACAAAGTATTATAAATTTTGAATGTGTTAAAAAAACGTCATCACACAGTGATTCACACTGTGTAAAATTAGTTCAAAAGTTAGATTTTCAATTGAAATTTCGAAAAATAACAATTTTCCTTAGTACTGTAAGATTACTTTTTTAGAAAAAATAATAACAATGAGGAGGTTTCATAGGTGGCCGGACAATTCCTGGGCATTGTTTTGCCCAGGAACTTTTCAATAATTCTTGAGAAAACAAATTTCAAAAGTTCCTGGGCAGATCAAATCTAGAAAATCCCGATCCGATCCAATCTTTTCAAAAGGCGACCGATCCGATCCAATTTTTTTTGAGCCAACCGATCCCGATCCAATTTTTTTTGAGCCAACCGATCCGATCCAAAAATTTTTTGAGGCGACCGATCTGATCCAAAAAAATTAAGGCGACCGATCCGATCCAAAATAAATTTGAGGCGACCGATCCGATCCAAAAAAAAATTGGAGGCGACCGATTCGATCCAAAAAATTTTTCAGATGTGCCGACCTCTGGATGGAACGTTTTCCTGGATATTTTTGGATTTTTTCTTTAATAATTGTATTTCGATGTTCGAGCTTTATTGACGTAGAGTCAATAAAATTATATTGCCGACTTTCTAGCTAATAATTTGTCCGTGATAATGAGTCTCCTTCATATTCCCAGTTTTTGAATTAATTTCATTAATTTATTTTGGATCACTAGATTTTCATTTTTATACCGAAAATCGTTAAGAAAGTTTTGCCCAGGAATTTCCCATATTTTCACAATAATTCCTGGGCAAACAAAACAATTAAGGTGCCAAGGAACTTTTTTCAAAAATGAAATAATTCCTGGGCAAAAACAACATTATTTTTGCCTCCTCACCGTTTCAGATTCTCGTTTGTCGCTGTTGATACACTACTTACCTTTCAGATTTTAATCTTAAGATTCGCTTTAAAGTAAACTCTTGAGATAATTGATTTGCCAAAAGGGTGGCGGTGGGGCAATAATAAAGTAAATTCTTACTGGGTGAGTTTTCAGTTTTGTCAGCTTTGAAAGGACAAAGTGAACATTAAAGCCGAATTTTTTCGAATTACTGAGGTTCTTTATCGATATTCATTATTTTACTTTTTGGGTCTCTCTTGCAGACTTCCAAAAGGGATGGCTTTTATCCCCTTTTTATCCCTTTTCATAGCAAAAGATAGGGAAAATTTACACCCACGCTCAAAATTTTCTGAGAGTCTCTTGTTTTTATTTTAAGTAGTTATTATTATCTTGTTTTCATATTTATTTTCATATTTTCATGTGACAATAAATAACCGGTTATAATTAATCACTGCATCAGCACTTGTTTTTCCCGTTGGCCATTAATTCCTAAGGGACAGATAATGTGTATAAATATTTTTAATAGACACCTTGTAATCCTGTGTAATATACTTTTGTTATTTACTTTGTCATCCGAGAGACCCAGTGTTCCCCTGATATCATAAAGTATGGCAGGGTTTTTAAACAAAACAATTTTAACAAAAAAGGTTTTATAACAAAAAATACCACATTTTTTTGTTTAAAAATATATTTTTTGATAGAAAATGATTTTCTACGAACGGTTTGGTAATGTAAAATTAATGTTAAAAAACTTTTTCGTTAAAATTGTTTTCCCATTACAGTCCTCGCTTCTTAACTGGTACACAACGTCCTAACTGGTACATTTTTTTGGGTAGCTCAATATGTCCCTAACTGGTACAGTAAAAAGAAAATGTGTTTTTTGAATATACAGTATGTCACGTTTTTGCTTTCTTTTTTTCAATTTGCATAAATCTGAATTCCACCGTTTTGATTGGTTTAATCTGGTAAAAGACCTAGGTATTTGCCAAAATTGATCGTTATCAATGGGGGATAGCAAGTTATGCGAATTATAAAAAAGAAAGCAAAAACGTGACATACTGTATGCTTATATTTCTGAATGCCGGGGGTGCTTTAACCCCCATCTGCACGAGCGTGTTTCAGAAACACAGGAGACCAAAAAATATTTTGGGGAAGTGTCATTTTGGCCGGCGGAATATCGGAACAGACCCCCGATAGTTCCCCTTATTTTTAATTTCAAGAATTTGTGGTGAGTTCTAAGAAATTTTCTCATCAGAAAATGCATTATTTGGATGCAATTTTTTGTTTAATGCAGTTAAAATAGTACTGGATCAAGAATAATAATCTACAAATATACTTAATAGAGTGAGCTTTTGGAGGAGAAAAACTTTGGCATTATTATTTTGACACTCCGGCGGCCACCTGCTGGTGAAAAAGAGCTATTAAGGGTATCCCTGTCCTCATTTTCTGCAGTTATTATGTCATAAAATGCACCAAATCAATGTTGTTTATGAACGCAATAAACACAACCCAAATGAAACAAAAAAAATTTGAAAATTTTGCGTTTTTTCGATTTTTTTCTAAGTATTTTTCTCAAAATTATGTTCAAAAATAACGTTTGTGTCAATTGACCACTAAAACTTCAAAATACGGGTTGACGTAAGCCAACTTTCCTTCTCAGTGTTTCTCTAGCTTCCTTTTGAGCCAACTTTTCGAAAAAATCGAAGCACATTTTTTTTACGGAAATTTTTCCCGTGACCTTGAAAAATTCATATTTTTGTTTGGGCCGAAATTTGACAAAAACCCACCTACAGAGTTTTGTTATGTTCAGAGCTAGCTTTTGCAAAAAATTTGAGTAAATTTGAAATTTAACCTAGGAGAAGATAGATTTTCCGATGAAAAAAAGTCCAAAAACCGTATTTTGGACCGGTTTTTACGTATCTAAAATAATACTTATCGAAAAAAAGCATACCTACAAAAGTTTTGGTAACTAATTTACAGGTTATGTTAAAATTAAGGTTTATTTCAAAATATAACCTCAGAGGGTAGGAATTTCCGTTTTGGCTTTAGGTGGTTTTGTGCCGCTTATGTGTGTGAAAGAGTGTGGTCATAACAAAAAAGTTTTGGCAAATTTTTTTTTGCAAGTTGAAGGGCTAGGTTCCTAACAATTACGGCTAATCTGCATTATATCCTCAGGCCCTGATTTCGGCTAATATTTATCGAAGAATGATGTCGAAATTAGGAGGCAAGGGATACCCCTTAAGCTATATTGAGAAATCGCTTATATTTGATACACGTGACGACCAATTTTTTTTTCGTAATTTTCTTTCCATTTTTCCATATATTATTAACCTTTAAATTCCGCGACAACCCACCCTTTATTTCTATTAGTCGATATTAATGATGGACAATCTGTGTGTTCTGAATGTGTGTGTTCTGAAACACTCTCGTGCAGGTGGGGGGGGTAGGACATCTCGTGCAGGTTGGGGTTAAGTGCCCAAAATTTGTTCGAGTTTCATTTTGGGAACTTAAAACGTGCTAAGAAAATATGAATGCCCCCAAAAGATTCCTTGGGATTTGGTCGGGGGTCTTTTTTCCCGCATTGAAAAAAGTGGTTTTCGGCATTTTCTAGAAGACGGTTTATCAGAAAGACCTGAATTTTTGGGAATTCAGATAACTATCAACGTTTGAGGTTGAGGTCCTCAACTTGAGGATGGAAAAAATTTTAAATCAGCTGTTCTAGAATTCCGAAATACTGTGTTTTTAACCAAATTATTTTTTAAAAACATGTTTATTTTTTAACTTATATGGACTACCGGACCTCATAGTACAAATCCTAAATATTTGAAAATTGCGAAATCTGAGCATTTGATTGGTTGATACTTTTTCAACCTGACCAATGAAATCGGCCCATTCCGCAATCAAGAGTTTTGATTGGGTGCTAATATCTTGCGTTGTTTGTATCATTCAAATATTTAGGATTGGTACCCTGAGGTCCGGTAATCCATCAATCCATATATCAATTTCCTTCAAACTTTGCCCAAAACTTCAAATCACTCGTCTAGACGCGTCTTTTCATTCCTGTAAAATTTATTTTACTTATTTTTTGCCTATTATTCTAGAGAATTAGATTTTTGTCATACCGGAAGTGAATTTTTCCAAATTTCAGATTTTTTTTCTTCTTGAAAATTTCAAGTTGAAATATCTTCAAAGTGAGGTCAAAAGAAAGATCTTGTGCAAATGAACAAAAAATTCTGAGAAAATAATTTTATATTTTCAATATTTGAGGTCGAAAATCAAAAATCTGGTTGTAATTCACAGATTACACATTTTTAAACATAGTCTGACTCATTTTGATACACCGAATCTTCTAAAAAAGCCATAAGAAAAAATGCTGAGATTTGCCGGAGATGATATTAGCAAATATGGTCTGATTTTCAACATGGCGGATTCTCCTTGCCGGATCACATGCGGATATGAAAATTATGTTTTGATCTCCAGCACCATGTGTTAAACCGCGCGATTTTAGTGCCCAAGATTTTGAATTTTTTTCACGCTCTAGGGGAAAATTTAGAATTTGTTTCTATTTTGGGCACTGAACCATGCGCTTTGAGTGCCCAAAGTTTGATTAAAAGTCACTCTGAAAGCCTCAATATTTTTTTTTATATATTTTTCAACATTTCCTCGAATTATTATGGTTTCGATTATCGAAATTCGATATACAATCCACTTGGGGCCCACCGCTAAAAGCGTGGAAGAATAAGCGTCTCTGATTTGGCTGTCCTTACAAAATGATAGAAGACGATGAGTAATAGCCGCGCACCGAGTTGATTGTATTTAAAAGAGTACGATCAACTCGCTGCGCGGCGATCCCTTGCGCAAGCTATTACTCATCGTCTCCTATCATTTTGTAAGGAAAGCAAAATCACACCCAATCAGAGAAGCGTATTTAACCAACGCTATTAGCGGTGGGCCCTGAGTGGACAGTACAAGTTGAAATTTCGATTTTTACATTTGAAAATTCTAGATTAAAAACAAACCAAACATTAATTACAAACATTTTTACAAAAAAATCTATGAAATTGCTGGATGTATTTGATTTGTGTTAAACACAAAACTTTTTTCATTAAAAGATGAGGGGTATTAGATTTTGTGCGGGTTTCCCCACGGGCAATCATTGGCTCCACGTTCACACAAGCTAATGCGTTTGGCTTTCAACGCGCAAAAAAAAATTAGGCATTGTACTAAAATGATTGTAGCTAATATTAGTATTGTAGCTTTCCAAGCAAAAGTATAGGGATGCGCGGCGCATCATGCGCCCTATCTCGTACACAGTGCCCTAAGTCAGGCTTGTAAAAGAGATGGGAAAGATAGGGATGGGGATGGATTCTCTAGGGATGGGCCATCCCCATTTATCCCTACTATCGCCTAAAGCACATCCCTTTAATCCACGCCATCCCAATTCTCCCAAAATTTAATGAAATTTCGATAATTTAAAGAGGTTCGGTAGCGTACCACCGTGGATTTCGGCAAATTTTGCGTGGGCGCTAAGCATCGACAATTTTGGCCTAGGGTAATCAGACCCAGGGAATTTAAAAATCTCACTTGCAATTTCAAAAAATGACCATAGCCTATGGTCCATAGCCTATGACCATAGCCTATGGTCTATAGGCTTCATAAAAGCTGAAATTCGAACCCCCCGTCAACCCCCTCACACCCAAACGCCATTCGGGGACGCAAGATTTTTTGAATCCTTAAAACGAGATAGAAATAATAACTCCACAGACTTTTAATTTAAATGTGTCATAGAGTTCGCATTTTTTTTCTAGTAATGGTTTTAAAAATTTGATACGACTAGCAGTTCAAAAGATATTTTTTCCTACTTTTTTTTAGGATTTCCGCCTGATTATCGTAAAAAAATTCTAGCGTAAATACGACACATAAAATCAAAATTCTGAGGAGACTCAAATTTAGGAAATTACTTGAGGCTGCTTCTGGTTCTATTATTTTTTTTCTCTGGTCTTTATTGAGAGTTTTTTTTTCTCAAGTGATTTCTCTTTAAACTCAAAAAATAAAAAACACTTAATTGCGTGAATAATTATTTTTGAAATAAATAAGTTTCATTTTAAGTTAGAATTCGATGCAAAGCAACAAAGACCACAGCTGAAGCTTGATATCATGCCGAGTAATCAGGCATACAGCTGACCCCAATACTCAGTTTGTCTTTTCTTTAGTGGCCGAATATCTTGATCTAATAAATTTATTTCTATCTTCAAAAACAGGTTGCTTACAATTTTCGAAATGTATTTTTCGGCACAGGAAAAAAAGAGTTATCATGTTGTAGACTAATAAAGAGAGATATTTTAAACAGAGAACAGATTCAGAAAGCCAAGGTTGAGTTATTTATATATAATTTGCGATCACTCTAGAAAAATCGTTTTTTTGAAAAGAAAATAAACTTATTTTATAAGCGTTTATCGATCAAAGATAATAAATTTGGGATTTTTTAATTATTCCCAATTCGCACGGTGATGAGCCTTCAAAGATTCAATGTCAAAAACATTTGTATTCAATTTGTTTCGATTTCAGGTGCGTGTCATTCTGGCTCGAAGGGGATACACAAACTTTTTTTTTCCAGAACGATTGAGAATGAGCTATTTTAAATTTCGAGGATCATATTTGCATAGCCAGTGTTCTAACTTAATCTTTTGTACATTCATATGTGATTTCGAAAAATGTATGTTTTCGCCGAGAAAGTAACTGAAACTAAACCTTTAATTTTCTCTTGCATTTAATCGGAGCCAAACAAATAAAAATTTTAAAAAAATTATTGCTCCAACTTAAATTCTATCCTTGATCTCGGGTTAAACAATAATGAATATTCTTTCGCATTTATTATTTCCGCAATAACCGCTCAAAGGGCGTCCCCGAATGACGTTTTGGGTGTGAGGGGAATTTTCAATGGTTTGGGTGTGAAGTGAGTTAAGTACATTTAGGTTTATTTTTACTCCAGTTACTAGACGCCAAAGAATTCAAAAAGCTAACTTCAAAATTTCCAAAAAAATGATCATACCGGCTGTTCTAGGCTCAAAAAGAGCTGAAATTCGAAATTTGCGTATATTTAAAAAATAAACAAAATTACTCAAAAACTCGTACTAAGGGTAAGGAGACCCCTGGAAATTCAAAAATTTTACTGAAAATTTCCAAAAATGATCATAGGCTTTTCTAAGCTTCATAAAAGAGCTGAAATTCGAATTTGAGAATATTTAAAAATTAAAAAATCCCTCAAAAACTGGTATTTAGGGTAACTGGACCCTTAGGAAGTTAAAAATATCATTTTTAATTTTCAAAAATAACCAGGAGCTGTTCTGAGCTTCATAAGAAGAGAAGTGACATCGAAAACGGGAAATTTAAAAACTTTTGAAATTGAATAATTATATTCATTATTGAAATTTAAAAAAAACCTCAAATAGGCCGAAGGCCGATAGAACGGGATTTTATATTTTGTATTTAAATTTGTTAAAAAAAGAGCCCCAAATCGGCGGAAGGCCGATAAAAGGGGATTTTATGTTTTCAATTTAATTTTGTTAAAAAATGAGCCCAAAATCGGCCAAAGGCCGATAAAATGAGATTTTATATTTTTTATTTAAATTTGTTAAAAAAAGAGACAAAATCAGCCGAAGACCGATAAAAAGGGATTTTATGTTTTTCATTTAAATAAGTTGAAAAAAGAGCCCAGAATAGGCCGAAGGCCGATAAAAGGGGATTATATATTTTTTATTTAAACTCGTGTAAACATGAGCCCCAAATCGGCCGAAGGCGGAAAGAAGGGGATTTCATGTTTTTTATTTAAATTTGTTAAAAAATGAGCTCAAAATCGGCCGAAGGCCGATAAAAGGGGTTTATATTTTTTTTTAGAATTTTTGTTGAAAAATGAGCCCAAAGTCGGCCGTTATGTCTTTTTTGAATTTTTAAAATAGCTGAAAAATGCCAAATCGCCTTAATAAAACTTTTTATTTGGAAAAACTGGGGCAGTATTTGTAGATAAATGGGGATACATCCCTTTTTTGGGAGATGGGGATAAAAAGGGATGGGATGCATCCCATCCCCAAATTTGGGGATGAATGGGGATAGGGATGGAAAATTCAGCTAGGGATGCATCCCTTTACAAGCCTGCCCTAAGTGGTACACTTTTTAAGCTCGTTATGAGTACCAGTGAAGGAGCGATATAAACCCTATTTGATTAAAGGCGGAATCGAACCTGGTATTTGTCTGCATGATATCATTGAATAAAACGTTGGATTTCACAAACTGAAAATTTACCGATTAAGACTGTTGAAGCACCGTCCCCTGCTTATGAAATTATGAAACGCAGATTACGCAACTAAAAACCAAAGTCAGGAAATCTCTCTATATAGGCGCCGTATATCTCAACTTGGCGTCAACTTAAAATAATTTTCAGTTGTAATTAAAAAGTGAACGAGCAACTTGAACTATACTTGAAATTTTAAAGGACTCGCGAGAATACCTTAGGTTTTGATGTCAAATCCAATTCAGAATTTCAAAGAGATGATTAAAAATAAATTTTGTGCTGTTTTAATTCCAGCAATAGCTGTACATGCAATATGGTGGCCTTACATGGGTAATATTATAACAAAATCTTAACATCACCTGCACAGAAAGTGAGAAAAAATAATCGAAAAATCTGATTCTTCGAATTCACAAAAGTCAGGAATTATCCGCAAAAATATTTGGGTCATTTTCATGACGTAATTTTTAGCTAGAGCTCATCTTCTTTGAATGAAAAAATATTTTTATTTGTAGTTTCACATGGAAATAATGAACTTGCCAACCGATTTCAGGTACAATATGCAAAAAACGGCAATTTGAACATTTTTAGTTAAACTTTTCATTAAGAGGGTGGTCAACGCAAATCTGGACAAAAATGCAATATTTTTTTTATTTGAAATTAATAAGTGCTATTTTTAGATTCCTTATTCCCCTCGAAAGTACTATCCTAAAAGATAGTCTTTTTTGTTGGCAATTTGATTTTGAGTTTTGAGACTTAATTTTCATCGCAAAAATATCGAAATTATATTTTCTGAAACTGCATTAAATTCTGCGTCAGATAAGATATGGAAATTTAATTTTGAATTCAAATTTAGAAAATATATTATTTTTTTCCGACTTAAGGGGGTAGGTGTCGGTTTTTTTTGAGCCCTTTATAGAATTAATTTATGATACATTAATATCGGTT
>SCLH01000540.1:263286-278024 GCA_004367855.1 Oikopleura vanhoeffeni | reverse complement strand
TTTCTTGCATTCGAAATTTTGTTATCGGTTTGCTTCTAAATCAATTAAAAAAAATTTGATTTGACCAAAAAAAATTTCGGAAATTCAAATTTTTCCTAAGTATTTTTTTTAGTATTTATGCTATATTTTGTGAACGCTTTGTTCGATGACCTTAATTTTACTTGGACAAGTTAGCCTGTTAGTTGATCTTTCAGACCAATAAAAAGAAATGAAAAAATCGCCAAAAAAAACTGAAAAATATTTTTCAAATCGTGAAATGGTCAACATTTTATGGTACCTGAACTTTGCACATGTGTGCATCAAAAACTAAATCAGATATCGAGAAACCCAGCTTATAGTACCACGTCTCTATCGATTGCAAAGATGACATTTTTGTGGGAAAAGTTTTTGATACCACTGCTGGAAATGAGTTTAACAGAGGCTGAAGAAATCGGCAAATTTAACGTGTAAATTTCATCGATTTTGAGCAAATAGACCTTAAAGCGAATTTCTGACTCCATAGTGCCAGAGAAAAACCCATTATTAGCGGGCGTACGAAAAATAAAAAAAAATCTTATATTTCCTTGCAAAATGATTTTATTGGTAAAAAGCCGAAAATCGACTTTTTGGACCGGTACTACTACCGGTACCGTCATACAAAAAACTTTTTGTTACTTTTTTTGTAAAATTCAGACATTTATCTCCAACATACTGTAATCAACATCGTACGACTCTTCCTCATCAAACTACAGGTGTTTAAAAAAAAGTGAAACGCGTTGGTTACTGCCTTAATGCACACACATATTTCGAAAAAATCTAAAAAATGGTCCGAATCGGAAATTTTTCTTTTTTTTTCTTTATAAAAAAACCTTCGAGATTTATTTTGAGTTTTAACCAAACAACGAAAAGTGGACCAATTGTTTTTTCTCTTGATATATGTGGTCATTTTGAGCTATCTAAAAACTCAGTCGGAGGAGTCGTATCCAAAAGCCGAAATATAAACGTTGTGGACATCCTATTAACTACTGAGAGGCAATATGGCCACAACTCCCTGAAAATAACACCATTTTAATTTCCTCTCTAATCAAAAGAAGAGATTTCAACTGACATTATTGATATCGGAAATTTCTTCTTGATTGAGGTTTTTAAAGCTTTTAGAAAAATCTAAAAGTCCAAAGCGACACTTGTGGTCTATATAATCAAATGTTTATAATATTATTTAACTTATTTAATTTATTTCATTTTTGGGCAAAAATCAGCTTTTTGAACAAAAGTAGTCGTCTGGCATGATTATGACCAGAATTATTCATTTTGATCTTGAATATTTATTTTTAAAAGCCAGGGACTTTAGTCTAATGATTCAATCGGTTGGTATGGTGGCTGCTGCTTCGAGTATTATCCTGACAAAAACTCAAGTAGAATGGTTGTGTATAAAATATACAATAATTGGGCAAAGTCTCGAATAATGTAAATCCTACTATTCCGAAAAATTTTTCGGAATTTAACGGGGTAATGCACGCTAATAATTTGTGATTTAAATTTTTATCCCGACTAATTTGGCCAAAAAAAATTAAAGTTAATGTAGTCTAAGACTCTCATGGCCTCAAGTTTGCTACCAGGTGCCGCCGAAGTGCCTATTTTGTTGCATTTTATGATCGCTTTCCATGCCTACCTGCATCCATTTAACCCAATTTTCTTGAATAAGCTGAATATTAAATGGATCTGTGAAATGTCCGGGCGATTTTTTTCATCTGGTACAGTAGATAATCCCAAAACAATTTCAAGGTGAATTCAGAACGCTCCACCGATAGCGCCAAAAGATAACTCGTTGTTGATTTATAGGTAAAGTTCGGACCGGAGAAAATTTGAACCTTTAACCTCCTCACACCCAGAAACTTCGCCTCACACCCCAAACCTATCTAAAGGCAATACTTTGAGCGCTTATCACGGGAAAACTGGGAAAGATATCAATTTACTTATTTGTCACTGATTGAGATCAAGGAATAAAATTAAGTGAACAACACGTACATTTTTAAATTTCGAAGTTTGAAACTAGATAACTGCGAGAGAGAAGAGAGGTTCACTCACCTTGTATTTCTTGAAAACCATACATTTTTTACAATGACATATCGATTACGGGGCTCCTGGTCCTTTTTTACTAGATTTTTAGTCAATTTTTTATTTAATTCAGCTTTGCTAACGACTCATCCGATTGAATCCTTAGATAGCTTAAACAGAGCACAAATATCACGTAAATAATTGAAAATTTTAAAAAATTGGTCCGAATCCGACGATTGTTACCAAGTTTTTCTCAAGAAAAACTAGTATTTAACAATTTCAGTAATCTAAGAAGAAAGATAAACAAATTGATCCGATGAACTAATTTTTTTATTTATTTTTCACAAGATATTTGTGCTCATTTGAGCTATCTAAGAATGATATCGGATGAGTTGTTTTTAAAAAGCCGAATTAAATAAAAAAATTGGCTTAAAAACTAGTAAAAAAGGACCAGGAGCCCCCGTAATTGATAATAAGTTACAAATTTAGGAAAGTGAAACTTATAGCTCTTGAAAGCTGGTCTCAAATTTGAAATATGATATCTCGATCGCTTACAAAACAATTATTCATATCGCCGCGCGTCGAAATATATGCAGTAAAATGTGAAAAATATGCTTATCAGCTGAAAACTCAAAATCAGTACCACCTTATGTTCAATATTTGATCGATTTGTTCTTTGTCGGCTCAATTGGGTTGATTGCCGTTCAATTCTTTAGAAAAATATTTTTTTTTCATTATTTGAGTTTTATAAAAGTCACTTGTGAAAATTTATTCTTCGTATAGAGACTGCAGATAAAATAAACTTATATCAAAAGAATCCTAAAATACTTTCCTAAAAACTTGCTTCCTCAGAATTTCGATATTATGTATCGTTTTCACACAATTAATTTTTAAAGAAATTTTGACGAAAATCCTAAAAAAAGTAGAAAAAATAACTTTCGAACGGCTCATCGTATAAAATTTTCAACAATATTTTTGAAAATAAAATTGCAAACTCTATGACATATTTGAATTCTAGGTCTGTGACAATGTTATTTCTGCGCCGTTTGAGTTTTGGCTCCCGAAAATTTTTTTGCCTTTAGATAGTTAAAAGGTGTGAGGGGGTTAAACGACTAAAGTTAACTGAAAGCAAAATAAGAAGTCTAATGAAACTAAAAAAATTATCGACAAAATTTTTTTTTACGGGATATTTTTGCGGGGATATTTAGGTTTTAATCTTTAAAATCCCGATTTTTCATATCGCTCGAACTCGCTCGAAACTAAGATTATTTTAAGTGTAAAAATGAGCTAATTTCGGATCAAGAGAGATATAAAAAATTGCGTATAGTTGAGTCAGGCCAAATATTTTGATAAAAAACATTTTTCCGCCTACGTCATTTTCGATGGTTAAATTTTTCACTCAACTGACCAAATTTTTTTTCAAAATTATTCGATAATTTTTCATTCTGTCCAAACCCAAATTTCGTTGCGGTCACGCTCTTGCCGTTTTTGATTGAATATAAAAAATATTTATGTTCTTTTATCGAGTTTGAAGACAGAAAAAACAGTTTTCTAGAGTGATTTTCTGACCACCAGGGGGCCAAAATTTTTTTGTTATGATTGGGATCAATTTATTTGTTAACGATAACCCCTCTGAGCTCAAAGAACACCCATGAAAACTTTGAGTTTGACCCTTGGTTCTCCCAGTCCGAACCCTATTTATAAGTCATTTCGAATAAAAAATTTAAATTAAATAAGAGAGGAAATGCCTTATTCCCATAACATAAAATTTTAATATTTTCCCTTCTACTTTCCGGAGACGGGATAATTATTACATAGCCTATGTAACATAGGTATTTATTCTCAACAGTGTTGAGTCAACACGCTTTATAAACTGCCTTCGATTGATAAATAACCAGTTCTATCACAGGGATCAAGCCCCAAACTCTCTCCTCTTTTATGAATAAACCTCAATATTAGATTATTTTAAAATATTCAAAACTTCTTAGTGGAACCATTGGGACATTATTTTCCCTGAATTTTGTTTCCCCTTACTTGTCACCACCACATGCTAAAATATCGTTTGTTTCAATCTGGTTTGCTTTTGCATTTGCTCTCTGGCTGTTAAATCGAAAAAGCGATCGCGAAGTATTTCAACAAATACCTTCTGGAGAAAAAAAGGTTTATTATTATTTGGTTTTGAATGGCTTTATTGGCGGAATTTTCACTGGCATTGCTGGGAGTGGACTGGATATTTGCAGTTTTTGTCTTCTAAAAATGTTTCAGATAAAGTTTTTGATAAATTTTCAGTTTTATAACAAGACGACATTTAAAAACTTTGCGGAGCGTTATATTTTCGAGTATCTGAGAAAATTGCTACACCAACTTCGGTTGTCCTCATGGGACTTATTTCCGTGGTTGGTTTTGCACATCAATATTTCACAGTACAGTTAAAAACAAATATTAAATTACAAAAAATGTCTTTTTTTGCGGGAAAATTTAAGGAAGGGCGAGGAGAATTCTCCCCAATGAGCCATCCCCATTGGCAATGGCTCCATAGATTCTCCCCAACCATCCTTCAATTTTCTCATAAAAAAGGGCATACGGTTAATAAGATGCAAGAAAAGCTTTAAAAATCGTTTATAATGGTAATGCACATACAATTTGGAATTTTATAGCCCAGAATCAGGGTTTTCAAAATTAAAGAAAGCCTCAAATGATAATAATTGCTACGAATGATTTGTTGATAACATTTCCAAAATTTTCAAATAATCTCAGTGCGATTCCATCGCAGTGAAATTCAGTCACCTCGTGTACTTTTTGTAGAAGACTGTTTGAGTTCTTAAGAGGTGGTGGCAGTGAATTTTGACATTTCAGAGGCTTCTTACGGTTTGACAGATACAGACTGCAAATTTATGAAACATACAAGTGAAAGATCTATCCTTGATCTTGCGATTCCATTAGACAGTTTGGTACCACTCACACTAACCACTTGATTAACCGCGGTTAAACACGAGTCCCTCAGCTTTTTTAAAAGAAACAAGGATTCTAGAGCTTATATCGAAAAGTTTTGAGATTTGATGAGAATCCGGAAAATTGTCTGAATTTTAGTGAATGAGTTCTGTTTTTTTCGATTTTTGGCTCAGGGGTCAGCAATCTGGTTGAATGTGTCAAAAAAGGGTGTTTTTTGACGTTTTGGTGAAAGGCTTTTTCTGTGGAAATGCCAGAAACGTCATTTTCCGAATGTAACAAGCCCAAGAGGTGGTGAATAGCGAATCGGTCGTAATTTTTCGAATTTCGGCCTGATTGGCTGTTAATCGACAAAAAAGTGCGCAAAATCGACAATTTTGAACATTAAAGTGAGAATTAAAAAATTTAAATGCCATCAAAAGACTCTTTGAGTACGGTTTGCTGGAAACGATATTAGAAACTATGACAGACCTCGGCAAGCCAGCAAATTTTTGTAGCTTGGCTTGGAAACCGAAAAAAAGTTAGTGGCTTGGCTTGGTTTTGTGCTTGGCTTGGTTTTGTAGCGTGGCTTGGCTATGTCTTTGGCTTGGCTTGTTTTTTTGGCTTGGCTTGGTCTTTGACTTGGCTTGGCTTGGTTTTTTTCGCACGAAATTAAACGAAAAAAAAAGGTCATATTTTTGATGACTCGTTACTTCCAGTTGACCGGAAGTGAAAATTTTTATTAAATCAGACTGATTGATATGACTGATTTAATCAGTTATATAAATGTCATTGATTGTGTGGACGCGATCGAGCTTAGTTCAAAAATGAACGTTTTCAGATATATTTGAAAATGCTTGGAGGTGATGCAAATGATCCTGGGGCAGAAAATTTCTCATTTGAACTCATTTTACTCCTAGGTTTCTAAAACACTGTTTTTCAAAAAAAAATACTTTATATTAGATTTCTAGAATTAAAATTAAATTTTTCCTATTATAGGAATGCTTCACCGGATCCTTATTAAAGAAATAAGAATTGGACAATTTTGCAGCTTCGCAATTAATTTTTTTTTGGACCGAAAAAGGGACTTTTTTTTACTGCGAAAATTAAATTTTCTTTTTTTTGAGAAGGTAACCGACGGAGGTCCATAACTCGAGATCTACACATGCGACGAAGATAATTTTTTCAAAATTTTGTTGTCGATTTCATTGCAGAAAAATACAAAAAAATATAATTTTTCCTGCATTGGGTAGCAAAGATTTCGAATTGTATATAAAAAAAAATTTCCACAATTTCCTTTCATTGACAAATTTGGGGTAACCGATGCAGGTCATTATCTAGAGATCTATACATGATAAATAATTAATTTTTACGGCATTCAAAATTTTGATTTCGGTTTGGTTACAAAAAAAATCAAAAAATTAAATTCGATGAAAAAATTTTCAGAAAATTTTGATTTTTTCTAAGTATTTTTCTTCGGAATTATGCTGTATTTTTAGAAGGCCATATCAGAATTATTATTGAACGTTTTTTGAATTTGTTTTTAAATTGATCAAAAATTGGGAAATCTGGCGAATCAGACGCAATCGAAACTTTGAACGTCTCGCATAAGAAAACCAAACAGGATATGTTAAAACCAATGACATATTAACCTCAAGCACACAATTTGTAATAAGTGTTTTTTTTAAATCCAATAACAGTGCTCTAAACGAAATTCTATAAATGCTTAAACTAAGCATTTATACAATTTCATTTGGAGCACTGTTATTATACACCGAAAACAGTCAATTTAACATGTAATTTTTCTCGATTTTGAGCAAATAGACCGGAAATTACATTTCCAATTACATATATCTTCTTGAATGACCATTAATAGTGGGCGTTAGAAAAATCAAAGAAAAATTGACATCTCATCACTAAATAAAATTTTTCGTTTGTGTTGAGACATTGGTTATTATGAAATTTCAAGATAAAATTGTATTTTTTTTTAACGGTTTCCTAAATAAAATGATACGAATTTGGTCAAAAACTGGGTTTTTCAACCAGTATCACGACCGGTACGATCATACCAAAAATTTTAAATACAATTTCTGAAAATTTCAGACCAATATCAACTATATTCCAGCATTTCAGTATCGTCAAGCTGTCCGTTAGAACAGGGCTGATGTTAAAAAAAATGAAACACGTCGGTTACCGCGCATTTCAATGAAAAAAATCTTAATAACCTTGTAGTTACCCGTCAAATTTATTAAAATAATGAAAAAAAAGATATGTGAGATGATCCCTAAGCCCTTTAAAACGTTCAATATTTGAAAAAAAATTTCGGTTTCGGAACCCACAAATTTTTTCATGAAATTTATTTCGTTCATGGAAACATCGGCTATCCGAACATATTTTTAAACAAAATTCTCAGATCACCTTAAAAATGCTTTGAGATGCTAGAAATAAAATTGTCAAATTTTTAATAAAATTGTCAAATTTTTAATAAAATTGTCAAATTTTTAATAAAATTGTCAAATTGTGAATAAAATTACCAAATTCAAAAAAGATTAAAGAAAATTATTAAATTTGAAAGTCAATTTTTAGATTTCAAAATAAATTTTCACTTTTCTATCAAATTTTGATAACAATGTAAAATTAAAAAAAATTACAAAAAATTAAAAAATAAGGTTACAAATTGGAAAAAAATTTCAAATTTTGAATACAATTTTCAAATTTTTAAGAAAGAATTAAACTTTGAAAAAAATTAACAAATTTTTCAGTAAACTTACAAATTTTGTGAAAATAATTATAATTCTTTAAAATTAAAATTTTCAAAATGTTTTCGAAATTTGAATATTTTTCTAAAATTTGTAAAATTTTCAGACAAAATTTGACAATTTTCTAAGCAATTTTAAAAATTAAAATTTTTTTTAAATTTTTTGTGACATTAAAAAAAGATTCTGATTCGTAATTTTTCGAAAATTCATAATGTTTAAAAAATTCTTAATTCTAAAAATTTACTATTTGAAAATAACTATATGAATAAAATTTACTGTATGAACGTAACTTTTTTCTTTCAAATTTGACAATTTTTGAAAAAATTTCAAATTTTCAAAAAAATGACAATTGTCGAAAAAAATCTCAAATTTTATGAAAATTTAAGGAATAGTTATCAAAACTTTTGGAAAAATTTGTCAAAATTTCAAAATAATTTGTCAAAATTTCAAAATAATTTGTCAAAATTTAAAAATAATTTGTCAAAATTTTAAAATAATTTTTCAAAATTTCAAAATAATTTGTCAAAATTTATGAAAAATTTGTCAAGATATTAAAAAATTTCAAAATACTTTAAATTGAAATGAAAATTTTTAGTTGTCCAAAAATAATCTCAAATTTCAAAATAAATTGAGGATAATTTTGGAAATATTTATAAAAATTTCAGGAAAATTCGTCTAAATATTTAAAAATTTACAAATTTTAAAAACTTCAAGATTAAAAAAAAACTATTTGTCAAAAAATAATTTTAAATTTAGATATAAATATAGAAAATTTCTTAAAATTTCTTGTTCTTAATTTTGACAATTTTTCCTTAATTTTTGACGAATATTGTTTAAATTTTCCTTTAATTTTGACAAATTTTTTTTAATTTTGGCAAATTTTCCTTTAATTTTGACAAATTTTCTAAAGTTTAGACAATTTTCTATAGAATTTTGAAAATTTTAGACAAGTTTTCTCAAAAAAATCCAAAATTAACTTTTATCTTGAAATGTTTATAAAATATTTGACAATATTGCTTCAAATTTGGAAATTTTTATACAAATTCTATTGGTTGAGTTATCTGTTTTGTATGGCTTTGAGCGGACCCACAAAACTAAGCCAAATTCTCCCTCATTCTCTCTTTCTGATTGGATCAGAGAGCGGGTCCGCTCAAAGCCATACAAAACAGTATCATTTTTTATATAAATTGTAAAAATTAATTTGAATGCAAATACTTCAATAAAAAATCTTCCATATTCGAAACTTTCTTTAAAATTGATATAACAAATGATATATTTCTCAAAAATTCGAAAATTTCTAAGGAAATTGAAAATTTCTTAGGAAATTTGAATTTTTCTTAGAAAAATATTTTTATTGGAAAATTTTCTTTATTAAACCTCCTCACACTCTTTGACTATCTGAAGGCAAACAAAATTTCGGGGGCCAAAACGGCGCAGAAATAACATCGTCACAGACCTACAATTCAAACGCGTCATAGAGTTTGCAATTTTATTTCCAAAAATATTGTTGAAAATAACATACGATTAGCCGTTCGAAAGATATTTTTCTTACTTGTTTTAGGATTTTCGCCAAAATGTCTTAAAAAATTAATTGTGTGAAAACGATACATAAAATCAAAATTCTGAGGAAGCCAATTTTTAGGAGAGTATTTCAGAATTCTTATGATTCAAGTTTATTTTTTCTGCAGTCTCTATACGAAGAATAATTTTTTCACAAGTGATTTTTATGAAACTCAAAATAATGAAAAAAATTATTTTTAAAAAATATTTTCCGAAAAAATTGAACGCCAATTTAACCCAAATAAAGCCGACAAAGACAAATCGATCAAGTGTAGATCATAAGGTGGTACTGATTTGAGTTATCAGATGATTAGCAATATTTTTCACATTTTTGCTGCATATATTTGACGCGCGGCGATATGAATAATTGTTTTGTAAGCGATCGAGATATCATATTTCAAAATCTGAGACAAGCTTTAAATAGCTAGAGTTTCACTTGTAAATTTGAACTTATATGTCATTGTAAAAAATGTATGGTTTTTTCCAAAAAATACAAGGTGAGTGAACCTCTCTTTTCTCTGGCAGTTATCAAGTTCACAGACACAGTTAATTCTATCCTTGATCTCAATCAGTGAAAAATAAGTCAATTGATATCTCTCCCAGTTTCTCCCGTGATAAGCGCTCAAAGTATTGCCTTTAGATAGAGTTTTGGGTGTGAGGCGAAGTTCTTGTTTCTGGGTGTGAGGAGGTTAACAATTTTTCTTTAGAATTTCAATTTTTACAAAATACGCAATTTGATAAATTTTTCTTTATAAAAATTGTTAAGAAATTTCCAAATTCGAAGCAATTTTGTCAAATTTTGGTTAAATCATCAAATTTTTGTAAAATTGTCAAATTTTGGTGAAATTGTCAATTTTTTGATAAAATTGTCAATTTTTTGATAGAATTGCCCAATTTTTGTTAAAATTGGCAAACTTTTAATAAAATTGTCAAATTTTTGATAAATTTTGAAATGTTTGATAAATTATGAATTTTTCCATAAAATTCTGAAATTTTTGATTTAATTGTGAAATTTATTATAAGAAAAACTTCAAATTAAAATGAAGAAAAAATTTATAAATATTTCTGAATTCAAAAAAAAATTTCAAAATAAAAGAAATTAAAATTTAAGAAATTTTAATCGATATCCAAATTTAAAAAAAAATAAAATAAAAAATTAATTATATTCAATATCGACACCTGTGTTATTGATTATTTACAACATATTCATTATTACTCTCTGTTGTTTTGGTTCACACAGTTTTCATTGCCTAGAAGTATTTTCTATCTAGTTTGGCTTTAGTCATAAGGCAATTTTAACGTATTTGCAAAATAAAGACAAAAATTAATATTTTTGCTCTTGAAAATAAGCAAAACACTTAAAAATCCGTCAGAAAAATTTCAGCTCGAGAATTTCTTAATAAGAATATTTCTAGACACGCCCCAGGCATTGCAAAAAATATTTTTTTGTTAACAAAGATTTTTATGTTTCTTATCTAAGGGAATTTTTTCTAATTTATCTCCCGGATATATCAAATAGTTAATTTTTCTTCGAATCCACTACAAATAGTCAGATCTATCATAAAAAAGTAATTTCAACTTGCCGCAAAATTTTTCAAGATTAACTCATCAGAGTCCAAGCTTGCAAATTTTTAAAAATTCAATATTGCAAAATATTTTCATAAACAAAATCGATTCTGAAAAAAATATTCATTCGAAGTCGATATTTCAAGAAATGGTGTACACTGGAACAATTGAGTGATCGTAAAAAAAGTAACGTTTCGCTCCAAAAAATAAGAAAATTTTTATGAATAGCATGACATTTGTCAAAAAACACAACACCTCAACAGAGGTGCGAGTGGTACTAAAATGTCAAGTGGAATCGCGAGATCAAGGATAGATATTTCATTTTGTCTCCTCAGAAATTCCTCATCTTCATCAGTTTGGCCGTACCAAGCCTCCAAAATGTCAAAATTCACTGCCACCACCCCCTTAAGTAAAAATATGTAAAAGTTTAAGAGCTCATTTGTAACACAATTTTTCTCGTTCAATAGCTGAGCATATATAACAAAAATAGTCGAAAATGTCTTTTTAATTTTTTAGTTTGATCGTGGCCACCCTAGTTGGAATCAGTTATTGATATGTTATTTATATGTTTAGTTACATTTTTGAGCTTTCAAGACAATAAATTATAGTCCTTTGAAAAACCACGAATAATCTCCTAATGTATTTGTATATTTCACCGTGAAAACTATATTTTTAACAAGTTTATAAGGCGTCATAGTCGACATCACCTGGGTTTACTGGAAAGTCGCAATCCCAGTAGTTCCAATCGGAGCTCCAATGGGTGCAATGTGCGCCACATTAGTGTCTCGTCAAACTTTGGCACGAGCAGGAAAAAAGATGAAAATAAAAGCAAATTTTGAACTACAGTCCTCGCTCTCCAACTGGTACGCCCCTAACTAGTAAAAGTTTTTGAAGTTGATCAATGTATCTTACTGGTTAATAATTAAGGGGTTGTTTTTTTTTAACTTTTGCTCATATTTATGTAAGCCCCAAGAAAAAGACTTTCAAAAAAAATCAAAACGCTATTTTTATATCTCTCCAGACTAAGTCTATGAGACTTCCTCGAATTATTATTGTTTTCGGAATATCCAAAAAAGCAAAAGCTGAAAAGTTTCTTCGATTTAAAAATTTTAGAATTCTAAATTCAATTTTCATCTACAATGTAGCTTTCTCAGCAAAAGTATGGAAATGTTCCGTAACTGATACAACTTCCATAACTGGTACAAGAGCGAGAACTGTACATCATATGTTCACCAGAGAACCAATTTCATCATTTCAAAGTTTATTTTCTATGCTCAATTCAATTGATAACTGGATTCATCATTATCTTACCTCAACAACCACTATTATCTGTTTTGTCAATGACGATAATTGCAGCCGCAGCAGGAGAGTTTAAAAAAAAAAGAAAAAAAAATCACTGAATCAAATATTTTACTATTAGGACTTAATCTAATCGTATCTTTAACCCCCTCACACCCATTGTCAGGACTTTGAGCGCTTATTACGACTTAAACTTTTATATTATTTAATTAACATTTTGACTTTATTAACCCTGTAGAATAGTGACATCAAAAAAGTGACCTTTAACCTACGCAATTCATTTGCGAGAAAATGAGAGACCTCAGAACAAAAATTAATAATTTAAGTGATAAGGAGTTAAATTTTCTAAAAAGTGACTTCCTCGGAAATAACCTGCAATTTTAGGTCTTCAATCTACAGGTGTTTTTCGAAAATAAAACCTAACCTACGCAATTTATCGAAATCACTTCTGAAAGAATAAAAATTTACTCTAAGACGTTAGATCAAAAACTGAAAATGGAGCAGATTAAGAAAAATTCTTCCGAAAAAATGACTTACTCAAAAGTGACCTGCGATTTCTGCTCTCTTACTTACAGGTGTTTTTCAAAATGGCTCGGGTGTGTGGGGGTTAAGCCATATACTCAGCCGTGGCCATTAAGGATATCCCGGTTCCAACATTTTCTGCAGTTGTTTCGTCATAAAAATTCACCAAATCAATTGTTTATGTTTTGAACGCATATAACAACTCAAATGACAACAAAAAAAAATCGAAAATTTTGCGTTTTTTCGATTTTTTTTCTTAGTGTTTTTGTCAAAATTATGTTCAAAAATAACGTTTGTGTCAATTTGACCGCTAAAACTTCAAAATATCGGGTTGACGTAAACCAACTTTCTCGTCAGTTTTTTCCCAGCTTTCTTTTAAGCCTACCTTTGAAAAAATCGAAGCAAATTTTTTTTCTGAAATTTTTTTACGTGACCTTGAAAATTTCATATTTTGAGGTCGAAATTGCAAAAAAACGTCACTGTAAAGTTTCTATTTGTTTTGAACCAGCTTTTGCAAAATTTTGAGCTAATTTGCAAATTTAATCTGGCAGGAGATAGATTTTTCGAGGCGTAATGTCCAAAAAACGGTGGATTTTTGCATGTTCTAGAAAAAATATAGCACTTATCGACAAAAACGCCACTGTAAAGTTTTGAATAGTAATTATAAAGGTTATGATAAAATTTAGGTTTATTTCAAAATAAAACCTGAGAGGAGATAGATTTTCTGTTTTCGCTTAGGTCTCCCTGTCTCGCTTATGTGTCTGGGAGTGCATGCATGCGATATTTGACACATGTTTTACGCAATATGAAGGCTAGTTCTACAACGGCTATCTGCAATAAATATCCTTGAAGCCGTGTTTGGCTAATTATTTATCGAGAATATGTCAAATTAGGACCGGGATCAAAGCCTAGGCCAAAGCCAACAATTTGTAGACTTTAGCTTGGTTGGTCATGTTAAAAATTTAGAAGCTTGGCTTGCTTTAGCTTGGCTTGAAATTGGCTTGGCTTGATCTTGGCTTGATTTTGGCTTGATATTTGTTTCGGCTTGACTTTGTTGCTTGGCTTGATTATCTGGCTTGGCTTGACATATTTTTTTGACTATTTTATCTGACACAAATACGACTATTAAAAGGTGCGTAGTATTTTGTCACAACAAACCACTCGAAATTACGAATATTAATGAAAGACGGCGAGACCAATGTTTTAAACAAGGTATGGCTCTTTTTACGTGGGTTTTCCATCTTTTTCGTTAGTTTTGGAAAAATTAAGGCAAAAAACGGGGATCAAAAATCCAGTCGGGGATGATCCCTTATACAAACCTGGGCGACACATATGGAAGGCTTATTTTGACTTTCGTGACCAGATGGCCTTTAATCGAAATTTAGGACCCTTAATTATGTATGAATGACAATTTACAAAGTGATAGATCGACTATTTGGATAATTGACGTTTGTGCGTTTTTTTTCGAAAATTTTTACTGTATTACAGTACTTATTTTTTACAACAAAATTTAAATCATCAAGATAAGCCTTTGAACGGGATCAGAAAAAGATTTTTTTCCCATCACACCATAGCCCCAAATGATCATGTGACCGTATATTCAAGGAATAAGGTTGGTAAAAGTAGTACTGTTTTTTTTTAAATTACTTAAATCAATTTTTGAAAAAAAGTGAAGTGATTCTTTAGAAGTTTTTAAGGCAGTAACCGACGCGTTTCACTGTTTTAAAACACCTGTAGTTTGATGAGGAAGAGTTGTACGATGTTGAAATTACAGTAAGTTGGAGATAAATGTCTGAATTTGTGAAAAAAAGCAATAAAAGTTTTTTGTATGACGGTACCGGTAGTAGTACCGGTCCAAAAGGTCGAATTTCGGCTTTTTACCGATAAAATCATTTTGCGAGGAAATATCGGAATTTTTTTATTTTTCGTACGCCCACTAATAATGGGTTTTTCTCGGGTACTATGGCGTCAGAAATTCAATTTTAGGTCTATTTGCTCAAAATCTATGAAATTTACACGTTAAATTTGCCGATTTCGGTATCTTCAGCGTTTTATTAAAATCATTTC
>SCLH01000540.1:224882-240204 GCA_004367855.1 Oikopleura vanhoeffeni | reverse complement strand
AGGAAATTTCAAAAACAGTAGCTGTTATCTGCGTCATGACTCATGAGCCATGAGTTTTTCAAGTTTCAGCCTACAAATTGCTAACAACATTTTACACCAATAATCGGCAAAAAAATAAAATATTGATTTATTATTTTTTTATTATAAAGTGAAATAAATTATTTGAATGAACTTTTATGCAGCTACAATTACTGCAGAATTATAGAACATCTATAGATAAAAGTATGATACATCGCTTAGTATTTTCAGGAGATAATTTAAAGTTAAGATTTGTATAAGTGGTTATTATACTGTATATGAGGATGTATATGAGGATTAAGTTGCGTTAATGAATGAGTTAAAAATGATTTAGAAATTAAGTTCAGACTGCTTTATCGATCACGGGGCCTCCTGGGCATTTTTGCCACTTTTTTAGTCAACATTTTTAGTATAATTCGGCTTATGAAAACGACGTAGCCGGTTGAGTTCTTAGATCGCTGAAACTGAGCACAAATATTTAGAGAAAAATACATTTAGAAAATGGTCCGAATCAGACCATTGTTTCCAAGCTATCTAAGAACTTAATCGGATGTGTCATTTTCAAAAGTCGAATTATATACAAATTTTGGCTAAAAAAGTGGTGAAAAAAGCCCAATCGTTATATTAGATGGCAAATTATAGATGGCAAATTATAATGGCAAATAAAGTTGAAGAATTCCGTTAGTCAGCGTGCGAGTTAACTATTGAACATATATTTTATAGGAATTCAAGTGCATTTTGTGGCGACTTTTTCGAAATATATCTTATGATATTTTCCGTGAAAAATAAGTCGGCCAGTTATTTTGGTGTCAAATTTCAGTATAGCATAATAAATTTTCAAATTAAATTTCCTTTGTAAGTTTGAAATTCATTTGAAAAGATATTTTACTAGCATGAAATTCGACAAAAAAACAGTATTTTGCAATTATTTTTTGGTGTAGACCCAAAAACAACGTGTTTACATCTTTTCAGATATGTGTGTCCGTTCACAGCGTGTTTTAATCTAAACCGATACAAATACAAAATTTACAGCCTGAGTTTTATTTTGTTGCGTGCTTTTATAATTCGCTCGAGTAGACAGGCCCTGTCTGACAGGGTGAAAACCCAGCAAGGTAAACAAATATTTTTGGTTTGATTTTGGCTCAAAATAATATTATTAACATTTTGATAGAAATAAATAATAACTGCGAAGAAAATGAGTGGCCAAATTCGACTGACGATGAGTACCGCCTAATTGGATTATAAAAGCGCGTTTTACTTTAGTGGTTAACAATTTGTTAAAAAAATTTATTTTAATTATGGTACTAAAACTTTCAATATTCAATACCAAGTGAGAATAAGCGCAATAAGTTTTTGGTTGTCTGAGCGAAGAAAGTAAGTAGAAGTAAAGCTTGAAGGGGTCGAAAAGATCGAGTTAAATAAGAGAGGTATCCGAAAAAATATATTTCAAAATGAGGCAAGAGTTGGTTTGTTGAAAGATTAGGGAAAGTGATTTTCGGTCTGAAAGTTTTTACAGGTCCTTTTCGGAAAAACTTCGCCTACGAACTCGATTTATCTGATGATGCTTTGAAGGATTCCGGCTGGTATTGCTGACCCGAAGAGATTGATCGCCAAATCGGTTGCGGGACAAATTCGGAGATGCAATAGGTGATCTCTCCCTACTTCTAAAAACAATTATTTATAATTGTAATTGGTGAAAATTTCCGAGCAATTTTTGATGTTTATAACATCTGATAAGCGTCTTTTCAGAGCCCTTTTCATTTCTATAAATGTTGATTAACTTCACATCTTTCTGCAATATATCGATTACGGGTGCTCCTGGCACATATTAGCTACTTTTTTAGCCAAAATTTTTACATAATTCGGCTTTTCAAAACGACTCACCTGATTAAGTTCTTAGATAGCTGAAACTGAGCAAGAATATTTAGTGAATAATTAAATAAAAATAAAATAGTCTGAATCGGACCATTTTGATTTTTCTCTTAGATTACTGAAATTGTTTAATTATCAGTTTTTGTTAAAAAATTGGAAATAATGGTCTGATTCGGACCATTTTTTAATTTATTTTTCGCTGAATAGTTATGCTCAGTTTGAGCTATCTATGGACTTAATCAGATGGGTCGTTTTCAAAAGCCGAATTATAGAGAAATTGTGGCTAAAAAAGTAGCTAATATGTGCCAGGAGCACCCGTAATCGATATGTTCCACAAATCTAAACCACTACCTGCGCATTTGTATTTTGAAACACAGATTCAATTACAGCAGCTATAAAATATCTCAAATTCATGAGATATTGACATTTTGAGATAAATTGGTATGGTGCTTAGTAAGCACTGCTTACTCTCACCTATTTGTTTGAAAAACTAAGAGCAAAATTTGAAAAAAAAATCATATGAGAACTTGTTCTCCCTATAATCATCTACATCACTTTCGAGCATTTTAAAGGTGCATCAAAAGAATGAAATTTCAGTTGTATGCATAAAATATTAATGGGGTGCGCAGCGGGAATCCTACAGACAAAACTAAAATCGTGGATGAAACTTTTTGTGCGTTCCGGGGGTAATCGCCACCGAAACAACGATTCCAAGCAATAATTTTTTGTCGGCCCTTCAGTGGTCAGAAAACGAGTTCTAAAAATCCTCTTTTTGAGCACTAACTTGAATTTTGAGCATAATAATTTTATTTTCTTCTTTTTTTTATGATTATGGCAGAACTCACAAATCTATATTATGAAAAACACAAGTTGTTGATAAATGAAATGTTCGAAAATTTTGAAAAAAATTGGGTCTTTTTAACAAAAAAAATGCGTGGTTGGAAGGTCCGCCGCGGAACACTTTGTGAGCTGAATATCTCCAACAGTCCTAACTTGAAGTAATATTCCCCTAATTCTTTTATTCTGTTCGGAATTTGCAAAGCTATCATATAATGAGGACCATGCGCTGTTGCGCGCTGCTCTGCAAAGGCCGATATAATATTTAAACCAATTTTTCCCTGATCAAAATGCTGATAAAGTTCAAAAATAAATTCATATTTTTTCTTCTTTCTTTTTGTTTTTTCTGTCTCGATTTGTTTTTTTCTGTTTTTGTATCATTTTTTTTATTTAAAACCTAGAACTTTGACAGCTTCGCACCCTCAATATTAATCTCAGCAAGAAAATTTGATCAATTTGTTTTAAGGGGGCAGCAGCGATGTGGAAGATTGAAGTCAATTTAACTTACGAAAATAATTAGTTGGTTTATTTTTTTGTGCTTATTAACGTTAGCTGAAGTTCAGCTGCTGAACCAGAATAAATGTGTATCAGCTCATTAAAATCATTTTTTATCTATTTTAGGAAAGATTTGAGTTCGAACTTTTATTTTTGAATTCGTAAAATTTTCAAAAAATTCAAAGCATTTAAAAAATTTTACGTATTTTTCGTCCAAAATTTTTTCTGATTTTGTTTTTGAAATCTGTGAAAAAAAAATAGCCACGTAAACTTTTTTTCATGCATGTTTCTGACCGCTGTTTGAAAAATCATAAAATGTTTATTTGTCATTTTTTGTCGACTTAAAGAAATATTATGAAAATGTTCTACAAATCAAGTCGAAAATTTGTATTAGTAGTTTTTTGAAATCTATAAAAAATCAGGTCGAATCACTTGTGAAATGTTCTGGTATCTATTTGGTTTCCGAATTTCAACCGATGGAAGGGTCAAGCGAATATCGTTTCTGAAATACTGATGATTTACAACACGTTGCTTGTGACACCGGTTTGTGCCATTTGGCACGCAATTAATTAAAATTTTATTTTCGCAAAAAAATCCAATAAAATTTCGGTGTATAGGCGTGTTTTCTTTTTTGAAAGTCAGGCAATTTTTAAAATATTTTAAATTCGCAAATTGAAGGTCAATTTTTATTCCTAAAAAGCTGTTTTTCTCTATTTTTCATGGAAAAAAAACTTTTATATTAAGGAAATTTTGTCATGTGGATAATGATTCACCCACTAATTAGCGCATTACACCCGAAAATGTCTGAAGTTTAAAAATATCGTCTTCAAAAAAATCTTACATTGGGTTAAGTTGGAAATGGAGTTCCAATGAAAAGTAGATATTGATATTTTTACAGATACTTAGTTATGTTGAGAAATTAAAAATATAAACGTTTGCAAGAACACTTTGCAATGAACACTTTTATTGAAGATAAAAAATAAAAGAAAATTTCACATTTTTTTTCTTTCATAAATTATTCCGAAAAAATGTGCCAATCTGCCACATCGCTGCTACCCCCTTAAGATAGGACAATGTTGTTTAAGTGCAAATAACAGAACTTGCATTCAAATGATGCATTTCCAATCTGATGAGCAAACGGTAAAATTCACCAAAATTTTTAAAATAAAAATAAGAGAACTTTTTTGGTTCTGTTTCGATATTCTGCTGGTCAAATAACACTTCTCATTATGAAGATTCCATGAAATTTTTGTTCTCTGTGATTCAAAACACAACCGCAGTTGGGAGTTTAGGTAAAAATTTATAAGGTGAATATTTTCCATAAATTTACTTACTTTTCATCATCGAATTTTATGTAAATGTTAGGGATCAGTCCGTCGCATCCATTCACTCTGCCTCTCCACCAGTCTTCACTGAATATATTTTTATTGTACAGTCTACAATGAAGACTCTACATTAAAGTATGAACGGGAAAAAAAATCTTGCTAAACATTTTTTAAATTATGTTCAAATTGTAGCCCTTGAAAAAATATTACGTTCAGTTACTGAACTTCAGCACAATAAATTTTTCAAAAAGTTGTCAGCTACTGCTTAAAAATGAAAAGCTGTTTTGAAATTGCCTATGTTAAAGCTGGAGATTTTAGATTTTTTTGAAAACATAGGCAATTTCAAAAACGTTTTTCATTTTTAAAAATACCTTCGTCCACATACACATGTACACCCTGAGTTTTTGAATTATCACATTTTTTTCTTCTGGTGGCTAGACAGTCAAAATTTACTATCTTTTGGCTTAGATTTTGTCTGTCTAGCCACCGGAAGAAAAAATGTGACAATTCAAAAAAACTCAGGCTGTACAGTTTTTTAAACTCGAGAAACCAAACAAAATATATGTTTTTTACCTGAGACGTTTTTCGAGGTAAATTGTGCATCCTTTTTGAAGTGCAAGTTCCCGTGCAGATCGTGCTCGATAGTCATACGCAGCAGTAACTTCTTGCCATCCTTCTGAAAATAAATTATTTATCAGACATATTTGAAATTGTGTTTATCTCCTTGTTGTACATTTGTGATCGGGATCCCTACTAGGGATTCCCTAGGACCAATTATGACTTCGAGAATAAAACGCGGCACCGAAAGAAGACTCCCTCTATCCGGAATATCCCGGCCCTATACGTTTACGATACAGGGCCGAGATATTCCGAATAGTATGAAAGGGGGATATAACCTACATGGTCAAGACTGCGTTAGACCGTTTTGAAAATAATTTAGTTTAACGTTTTATTGTCCATTTTTGAGTGTATCGAAGCTGTCAAAAACAAAGCTAAAGTGGGCAGCGAAGCAACATTTTACATCACTAAATGACAGTGAATAACCTCAAAATAAGTTATTTTTTAAATTTATAGGACAGCTTTATTTTGTGGCGTTTTTAGTCGAATTAGATGTCATTTTTCCCGAAAATTTATTTCCAGTTGGCAAACAGCAAATTTTCTAGATAAAATCGCGAAAATGTAGACTCAACACGACGAAGGCAACATATCCCTTTATCACACTTTTGTAAATATCTCGTCCCTACTAGTTAAAAACACACTACGTTTGCTAATCAGGGACGAGATATTTACAAATGTGTGATAAACGGATATCTTAAAAGGGGACGTTCGTGATTAAACTTTTTTCAGAAGCTCTTATGGACTACGTCGTGCTCTTATTGGTTAAACACGGGTCAAACGCGAACGCGACAGTAGGGGCCTAGGGATACCAATCTTTGATATATCTATTTTATCTCCGAGAATAATGCTCTTCCGATAATTGACCTACCGAATTTGGTATAGAAGAATACAATAGCTTGATGATTTCGGTAACAAAAAATTGAAAGTTAACAAAAAAACATTATTTCATGATGCAAAAATCTGGGAGCACAATAGTTTAAATGCACTAAAGCGCAAAATCAAAAATTATTAATTTTCACAAAATGTTGGCTTGGCTTGGCCTAACGAATAGTTTTTTTGTTGATTACCTTCACCTTCAATCTAGACATTTTTTGACCTATTCTGAGGACAAAACGTTATGTTTTCCAGACTTTGAACAGCCAATAAGTAAATCAAGTATTATTTTACCTGGTATTTCAATCGATAACGTTCTTATTCCTTCAGTATTATGATATGGAAACACGTCATTTTGCATGACACTTTCTGGAGAATTAGGCGATGCGGGCGACGAAACATTTGAAATTTTGCCGGTGCCATTTGGAGAATTATGATTGAGTAAAGGGGAAGATGGGTTTGAGGTCGAATCAGTGACGGAAGATAAGTTATCGTTATCGGAGTCGTTTGGAGCAATTTGGATTATATGCCTCTCATAAACAGGTCCATCAAGTGCTTCAGGGAAAATTTCTTCAGCAAACTCAATCATTGTCTGAAATAAGAATTTTAAAAACATAAAAAATTTCCTTTTTTGTTTGTTTAGGGGGCTGTGGGTGTAAAATCGAGCTAACTCCAAGCCATTTGAAATGGCTATAACTTTGTTAATATTGCAAGAGTGAATACATTTGAATGTGCATATGTAAATTCAAACCACGAGGAATTTAAATTGTTGATCGTAATTTTTAGCTTATTTTAACTCTCAAATGCTTCATAAAATTCGCATTTTTCAAGGTGTTTTATAAAAAAATCTAGGATTGTGCAAAAACCACGAACTATTTGAATGATGTTTACTGATTATTCGTTTTGATTTAAATCGGCTTAAAAAACAGAAAATCTATTTTTAAAACAATGAAGAATTCATGTTTTTATCATTTTTCGAGAGAGTTTGACCGAAAATTGAAAACGCGAAATTCTTGGCATGTAAGAATTTTTTTCCTGATGGAGAACAAAAATAAAATTCTTATAAACAAGCATCAAATTTCACTGACGGTGTAAAATTTAACTACTGTTTTGTGTTCAATCGAACCGTGAGTAGGCGAACAAAATATATTGCTGATTATTTCAAAAAACTTGTCATGTAATGAATAAAAGCCACTTTGAACTGCTTGCATATTTCAAAAATTTAGCACCCACAACCCTCTTAAATTAATTCGTCCGAAAGAAAACTTGAATTGATAAAGATGATTATTAGTAGATATTTCGAAATTTGACACCAAAAATTTGCCTGAATTTATGATCATAATTTCAAATTGAAATTTGTCACACAATTTCAATTAGTTTGACAAAGTCGCGGTTTTACGTACATTATTGGTGTTTTAATCGGTAATTTCATAAAAAATTAGCAATTAAATGTTTAATTTCATAAATTTTGAAATTCATTTTTAATTTCAAAGTTATGTTGAAATTAATTTTTAATGTCAAAATTTTTGAGTAATTAATTTATAATTTCATATCTTAATAAAAAATTGCAATTAAACTAGTTATATTCGGGACACAATTCGTGCTTTACCGATGCAACAAATTAATTAAGATTGTGTCCAAAAATCACTTCGAAATTATGTGAAAATGCCCAAATCGACATTGCAAATAAATTTAATGGCGCCCGATCTTTCGCAAAATATTATGAAATTATATTGACACACAATGTCAAAATTCAAATTTTTTCACGCAATGTCGATTTGTCAGTCAAATCCGGAGTCAAATAACACCCTATGACACCATATCCTTTTCCCAACGAAACTCCATCTCAAAAACATTTACTATCGCTATAGCGCGTGTTCGAATCCCACTGATGTTGTCTAAGTGATTGCTTGAGTGATTACACACCGATCAAATTTAGCGGCCCAATATCAAGCATCCTTGCCTATAATCATACTCAAGACAATCAGTAAGACAACCCCCCAATTAGTGGGATTCGAACACGCGCTATAGAGATAGTAAACGTTTTTGAGATGGAGTTCCGTTGGGAAAAGGATATTCCCGATAAATTGAAATTTGTCTTTTTTTATTTCACTGTCAACCTTTTGCCCCTTACTTAAAAGTTTTATTTATAGAAACCTTTATGACATTGTTGATATTCGATTGACATAAAACTGGATCTGCACGGGGTGGAATATCAATAATGGATGGCCCAAAACACACCGCCAGATTGTATGCGTCCATCATGTTTTCATCCGAATACTGTGATAGGCTATAAAAATCAAAATAAATCGATGAAACAAGTTCACTCTAGTGATAAATTGCAGTAAGATTTTTGCTGAGCATTTGGTTTCTGCACGCACCTGATCATACGCATGATCATTGGCTCGCGTTCAATTATCTTCCGGTGATTTTGTTCTATCAAACTTATAATTGGTCCTCAAAAGTCTGACATACAGTATGTCTTCTATTATCGATATCTTAGGGTGCGCAGCTGGGACCTCTATAACTTAACTGAAACCGTTGATGAAAGGATATTTGTTTATGAAATTACTGTTGATAACAACTGATTTCGTGTTGAAAAATCTAAATTTTGAAAAAAAATTCTTGTGCAAAAATTAAAAAAAAACTCGAAATAAACTACAGGGTGAGTTTTCTCGATTTCTCCGCCTTTTGCTCAGCAGTTTTGAACAAAAAAAACTCGTAAAGCAAAGGCCGAATTTTTTCTAAATATGTAGGCTGAATAAATATATTTATAATCCGCAGAAAAAAGTGGAGAAATCGAGAAAAATAAAGAAAGCTTAGGCTGTCCGAAGTCAAAAAAAATCAAAATTTACTCGAAAGTACCCTCGACAGTTCAGAAATTTCTCAGACAAAAAAAATCAAATTAAGTGAGTTTTTGCTCTCTAGCGACAAAGCGTGTCAGTGATACAGGTGTTTTTTTAAGAATTTCAAAATCCAAGTTGACGACTAAAAGTTATTTTATCTTTCCGATAACTTACTGATTTAAAAATGTGAAAAGGTAGCGCATGACAATCAGAACCGAATCTGCAATATTTTTCAAAATACACTTCAGCTTTTCCACTCTAATCGACTCATCCTTCATCGTAGACGCCTCATTAAACGACTCAAAAACCGCATCTGGGATCAGTTTCTCCTCCAATTTTCTCAGATACATTTTCAACAGCCCGGCAATGGAGTTTATGTCAAAATTGAGTTTTTGATTCGAGTCCGCAAGGGGATCTTCTCCCGATTCATAAGCGGTCTGGAGCATTTGTAGGTCTGTTTGAACTCCCGGCACTCGGAAAATGCCCTGGTGATAGAAACCATGCAAATTGATAGTTCGGACACAACTGGAGACTATTCGAGGGATGCCATGGCCACTTTCTTGAACGTAATCGATAAGCCGGCCTCCGAAGAGCTATACGATAAAATTTAATAATCAGCTGACTACGACGATTTTTAGTTTTATAAGATAAATTCCCTGGGCCAGAACTGATATAATAAGCTCCTGCAAATTCAAAAAAAAAATTATTATCTTGTTTCCCAACTATATTTCGGTTTTTGGAAACGACACATCCGATAGAGTTTTTAGATAGCTCAAAATGACACAATCACTTAGACAACATTAGTGGGATTCGAACACGCGCTATAGAGATAACCCTCATTTTCAAGATCCACGTAGGTTGAAAAAAAGGTATATTGAGAGAAAAATAAAACATTTGTCCGAATCGAATGATTGTTTCTATTTCAAAAACCTTTGAGATTATAAAGTTATTGAAAAAATGGGAAATTGTCCAATTTGGACAATTTTTTTGTTTGATTTTTCTCTCAATAAATATTGTCATTTTGAGCTATCTAAGAGCTCAATCGGATGAGTCGTTTCCAAAAACGAAAATGTAAACTATTTTGACACCCCATTGACGATAGAAAGATTTTCTTTCGTTCAAAAATCATGATTTCATTTGCCTTACTAATATTTTCGAGTTATTCTCAGAGATAAAAATAAAAGGTAGGGCTGACCTAGGAAATTAATTTTCTTGGTTTTATATTTTTTTTTGCAGAATTGAAAATTAGGGAAACCTTAAATATATCATATGTATATTTATCATATGCATATAATATGTGCATTATATATCATATGTAGTTTATATATTATGGAAACCATAACGGAATTTTCGTTTGCATAAGAGATAATCTCAGTGACTAACTTTTAGTCTCTAAGAAAATCCAAGTTTTCAATAATAATTTTTAACACTCGAAATTACCTTGACGGCCGGGACGTAGTACCGAGACTTGCGATTGTTTGAACCTTCCAACTTGTTTGAGCGGCGACGAAGTTTCACTTCGATTTCACCAGAGACCTCTGAAAGTAATTAATTATAATTAAATATTCAAAAATTATGGAAAAATTCTTAAAAATGTTAAAAAATATAACAGATGTTTGAAACTTCTGTCATATTTGAAATTTGCAAAAATAATTTAAAAACCTTAAAAAATATTAGTACTCATCTTCGTAGCCTTGTTGACCCAAAACCTATAACCAACGCAATGATCTATAATATCGCTACATAATATAACGCTTTTATGCGTCATTGCACGGGTTAGAGGTTTGTATGTATTTTGGGTCAAATTAGAATATAAAGTTTAGTTACTTTTTTGTTGAAATTTGACGTTTTCGAATTTATTGTGAAAAATATGCATTTTGTGGCATACAACGTGACCTTGGCAAGGTCAACTATTAAATCTTTTTAAATAATCAAGTTTATCTTTAGAATCAACAATTTTAATCTTGCGATTTGTCTGAATAACTAATTGACGATTTTCATTGCCAAGTTATACTTAGAAAATTTTTTTGTCCTCATTTGACCAAAATTAAATATTTTTAGCATCACAAAAATGATTGACCTCAGTTGAATGCAAGTCAATTTAGCTAGACACTTTACGATTTGTTCAGTCTTCGCTTTTATTTTGACTTTCTGTATAATGTGACAGTATTACTAGTATTACCTAGGGTGTAATCGGTTTTCCAGCATTGAAAATTTAAGATAGTTATAAAAAACGGAAAAATTCATTTTGTACTGAATTATCTACCCTTGTAGAGAAGAAGAATTTTTTCTAAAATTTCATGATTTAAAGAAAGAAACTTTATTCAAATAGTAATTTTACAGGCGTATTTTAGTAAGTAATTTTACAAGCGTATTCCCGCGAATTTTCTCGTTCCAACGTTATAAATTTTTTGGTCAACTTTTTTTGGAGATATTAACTCTTCAAATTTGGTGAAATTATTTTTTCATGAAAATAACCATTTTTCTGTTAAAAAATACAAAGAAATAGTTTTGTGGAGCGTTTCATCATACACTAGCAAATACAGGGGGCCCGATATCATCGGCCCAATATCGCCGAAAAAACCTACGCAATTTCAAGATTTTTAGCTAAAATACTTCTAGTGCAATATCGCCGAAATTCTTTGAAATTTGTATTACAAATTATTTTGTGGGCGTCATGAATGACGTCATTTTCTGGATTGAATTACCCAAATTCTCTTTTCAACTTTTATTTGATGGCGTTTGGTGGAGTATTTAATTCTACGCATTTTGGTGATTCAATTCATACGAACTTATTGTGAAACTCCTCAAAAAGTTATAAAATTGTTCGACATATGACGTCATTTCGAACGCCTACTCGTTTTTTCAGTTTTTGAACAAAATAATATATTTCTGTCCCCATATCGCCGAATGTGCCAATATCGCAGAAAATGCCCAATATGGCCGAAATTTTTTAGCAAAAAACTTTCGGTGATATAAGGGCCCCCTGTAATATGTCCATGACAGTCAATTGCCAAATTTTAAGTCTAATTGACCATAATTAATTACCTTATAACTTAATAATTGATTTTTAACCATATTATATTTTACCTAGACATTTTACGATTTGTTCAGTCTTCGCTTTTATTTTCGCTTTCTGTATACTAGACGTCGTTAGCTCCTTGAACGATTGAAGGAATCTTTTCTCCATTTCTGCCCTCAAAATCGATTCTGAAACAGGCGAGTTACAAAACTGCTTGAGGAAACATTTTTATTAAATTATTTATCCGAAATTGAGGTAAGTTTTTGTTCCAAACTTTGGTAGTGGGATTCCCATCATTCCTTTTTTTCCTGAATTACTTGTCGGAAAATATGCTAGATTGGCAAATACGAAAATCTTTTTTATTTTAAATTAACATTCGGAAAACAATCAAGATCTTTCACTTTAGAACTAAAATAAACTGTCTGAGGCCTTATGCGGTTGCGAAAATTTCAAAGATTTTTTCGAAGTATCTACAGTGTAGTTTGTGCTGAATCAGCACTGATGATGAAAAATCCTGTATTGTTGTCTGTGATTTATTATTCTGGATTCCCTTTTTAAAAATTCAGAAATTGTTTGTCGTTTTGTTATTAGAGATTTATAAAAAAATGAAGCTAATAGAGTAAGGTAGGAACTGCTAAATTTTTTTTAAACTATGTTTTAATTAAAGCCCTTGAAAAAATATCACGTTCAACACAAACATTTTTTTAAAGTTGTCAGCTACTGCTTAAAATGATAAAAAAGGTTTTGATATTGTCGATGTTAAGCTTGAAATATTTAATTTCTTCGAAAAAAATTTCAATAAAAATTTTAAGCTTAACTCTTGTGAGCAGTGTTCTAAAACGGGATGAGAGTTTTCAATCCCGATCCGCCCGGTCCCGACTCATAATTTTTTTTTCAATCCCGATCCCGTGTTATTATTTTTTCAATTCCGATGCTGCCCGATCCCGAGGTCGGGATATCCGATCCCGAATAATCCCGTTTTTTTAATAAAAAATATATGTTCTGTTATTATACAAGCTCAAGGGTGTGGTGAACATTGAATCGGGCGTTCTTTTTAATTTCCGCCTGATTGGCTGTAAATCGACAAAAAAGTGCGCGAAATCGACATTTTTGAATATGAAAGTGAAATTAGAAAATTTAACTGCCACAAAAGATTCCTTGGGTACGGTTTGCTGGAAATGATATTAGCAACTATGTCTGATTTCGAACAGAAACGGTGCTAAGGATCAAAAAATAATTTTGATGAAAAACTTTAATTATTTTATAGAATCCGCTGTGTTCAAAATTTGACTATAGTTGCTAATATTGTTTCCAGCAAACCGTACAAAGAAATCTTTTGATGGCATTTAAATTTTCTAATTCTCACTTTCATATTCAAAATTGTCGATTTCGCGCACTTTTTGTCGATTTACAGCCAATCAGGCGGAAATTCAAAAAAATACGACCGATTCGATGTTCACCAACCTTTGGGCTTGTTACATTCCGAAAATGACGTTTCTTGCATTTCCACAGAAAAAGTCTTTTATCAAAACGTCGGAAAAACACCCTTTTTCGGCACATTCAACTAGATTCTGACCCCTGAGGCAAAAATCGAATAAAACAGAACCGATTCACTAAAATTCAGACAATTTTCCAGATTCTCACAAATCTCAAAACTTTCGATATAAGCTCTAAGATCCTTGTTTCTTTGAAAAAAGCTGAGGAACTCGTGTTTAACCGCGGTTAACCAGATGGTTGGTGGGAGTGGTACTAAACTGTCTAATGGAATCGCGAGATCAAAGATAGATCTTTCTTAATGTATGTTTTAAAAATGTCCAGTCTACATTGTCTAACGTACGAAACCTCTTGAAATCCCAAAAATCACTAACACCAACCCCTTAATAAAAATTCAATAAAAGTTAAATAAAGTATTATTCCTCGAATTACAATATTTATAACCTACGCAACGTTATGATGGCCAGAAATGCTTTTCTATGAGTATTTATGGTTTTCAAAATTCATTTTAATACTTCACATAATAATTTTTACCACGGAAAATGTTTAAACACTCGGGATCCCGATTCAAATCCGATTCCGACCTAAGTTGAAATTTCCAATCCCGCCCGTCCCGACTCGGGTCCCGTTTTAGAACACTGCTTGTGAGCACAGAGCTACAATAGTGGCTCAAGCATACCTAAAATCATTCCAAAAAAGGCAAAAAACGGGATCGTAGAATCTTTTCTTTCAAACACATTATAAAGAATTTCTGATTCGGTTCCAAAAAATAATTAAATTTTTTTTTTCGAATGTTTGGTTCCAGTATTACGGGGAGTTGATTATTTGGATATTTCGCCTATGTTTCACTTCCGGAAAATTATTTCGGAACAAGACATAAAATACAAATGTGAGAGTAGCCAGTTTTAGGAAAGTGTTTTGTGCATGCATAACAGTTAAAATGAAGATTTATTTGTATCTAGAGGCAGATATTTATTTCGGAAGTGAAATTTCTAAATTTTCAACTTCAAGTATCCCATGAAAAAATTTAATTATTATAAAAGTGAATTTAAGCAATCAAAAATTGTCCACAAGTTGTACTTATTACCATGTTTACTTGAAAATAATAAAAAAATTGTAATAATCTGCTTTTATAGGGAAAATTGTCGATCAAATGTTTGACTTCTTTATAAATTACTTTTGATTTATGAGATATAAATCAAAGCGGACAAAACTATAATGTTCCCAGCTACCACGGTTTTTCCGTTATTCGGCGCACTATTAGAAACGAATTACAGGTCGTTCGGTAACCGTTTTTGATTTACATCATAGAGCCCAAATGAAAAAAATCATAGCTATTTTTCATGTGTTACCGACCATTAATTTAGGGTTCATCAAAAGAAAATTTTAATCGTCGTTTCGTCTTTTTTTTTTCAACCATTCAGGCTTTGATTTACGATACTCTGAGAATACCACGCAGTTGATTAGTTAGATTTTCAAACAAAACAAAAATTTATTTGACAACTTCAAACATTTGTCAATTCAATTTCACACGGGGCACAAAAGTAAATAAATTTGTTTGTAGACTATCAAAAGGTTTTTATTCCACATTTATTACACAAAATTATCTGAGGAAAAATTATGAAAATTGAATTAATTTTGTTAACAAAATTTAAAAGTCATGAAAAAATGGAAAAATGGAAAATTAGTTTAAAAATTTAAAACTTTCTCCCCTTGGGAAAAAAAACTACCAAGGGGGGCATTTATTTTTTACTTTTGGCCTTTAAAAAAAAAAAAAAAAAAAAACCTTTTAAATTTTTTTTTTTTTTTTTTTCCCCCCCAAAAAAAAAAAAAAAAAATTGGGGGGGGGGTGGGGAAAATTTTTCCCCAAAGGAAAAGGTCCGAAATTTTTTTAAACTTTTTAAAATTTTCCTCCCCCCCTT
>SCLH01000540.1:204359-217375 GCA_004367855.1 Oikopleura vanhoeffeni | reverse complement strand
AGGAAATTTCAAAAACAGTAGCTGTTATCTGCGTCATGACTCATGAGCCATGAGTTTTTCAAGTTTCAGCCTACAAATTGCTAACAACATTTTACACCAATAATCGGCAAAAAAATAAAATATTGATTTATTATTTTTTTATTATAAAGTGAAATAAATTATTTGAATGAACTTTTATGCAGCTACAATTACTGCAGAATTATAGAACATCTATAGATAAAAGTATGATACATCGCTTAGTATTTTCAGGAGATAATTTAAAGTTAAGATTTGTATAAGTGGTTATTATACTGTATATGAGGATGTATATGAGGATTAAGTTGCGTTAATGAATGAGTTAAAAATGATTTAGAAATTAAGTTCAGACTGCTTTATCGATCACGGGGCCTCCTGGGCATTTTTGCCACTTTTTTAGTCAACATTTTTAGTATAATTCGGCTTATGAAAACGACGTAGCCGGTTGAGTTCTTAGATCGCTGAAACTGAGCACAAATATTTAGAGAAAAATACATTTAGAAAATGGTCCGAATCAGACCATTGTTTCCAAGCTATCTAAGAACTTAATCGGATGTGTCATTTTCAAAAGTCGAATTATATACAAATTTTGGCTAAAAAAGTGGTGAAAAAAGCCCAATCGTTATATTAGATGGCAAATTATAGCAAAATAAAGTTGAAGAATTCCGTTAGTCAGCGTGCGAGTTAACTATTGAACATATATTTTATAGGAATTCAAGTGCATTTTGTGGCGACTTTTTCGAAATATATCTTATGATATTTTCCGTGAAAAATAAGTCGGCCAGTTATTTTGGTGTCAAATTTCAGTATAGCATAATAAATTTTCAAATTAAATTTCCTTTGTAAGTTTGAAATTCATTTGAAAAGATATTTTACTAGCATGAAATTCGACAAAAAAACAGTATTTTGCAATTATTTTTTGGTGTAGACCCAAAAACAACGTGTTTACATCTTTTCAGATATGTGTGTCCGTTCACAGCGTGTTTTAATCTAAACCGATACAAATACAAAATTTACAGCCTGAGTTTTATTTTGTTGCGTGCTTTTATAATTCGCTCGAGTAGACAGGCCCTGTCTGACAGGGTGAAAACCCAGCAAGGTAAACAAATATTTTTGGTTTGATTTTGGCTCAAAATAATATTATTAACATTTTGATAGAAATAAATAATAACTGCGAAGAAAATGAGTGGCCAAATTCGACTGACGATGAGTACCGCCTAATTGGATTATAAAAGCGCGTTTTACTTTAGTGGTTAACAATTTGTTAAAAAAATTTATTTTAATTATGGTACTAAAACTTTCAATATTCAATACCAAGTGAGAATAAGCGCAATAAGTTTTTGGTTGTCTGAGCGAAGAAAGTAAGTAGAAGTAAAGCTTGAAGGGGTCGAAAAGATCGAGTTAAATAAGAGAGGTATCCGAAAAAATATATTTCAAAATGAGGCAAGAGTTGGTTTGTTGAAAGATTAGGGAAAGTGATTTTCGGTCTGAAAGTTTTTACAGGTCCTTTTCGGAAAAACTTCGCCTACGAACTCGATTTATCTGATGATGCTTTGAAGGATTCCGGCTGGTATTGCTGACCCGAAGAGATTGATCGCCAAATCGGTTGCGGGACAAATTCGGAGATGCAATAGGTGATCTCTCCCTACTTCTAAAAACAATTATTTATAATTGTAATTGGTGAAAATTTCCGAGCAATTTTTGATGTTTATAACATCTGATAAGCGTCTTTTCAGAGCCCTTTTCATTTCTATAAATGTTGATTAACTTCACATCTTTCTGCAATATATCGATTACGGGTGCTCCTGGCACATATTAGCTACTTTTTTAGCCAAAATTTTTACATAATTCGGCTTTTCAAAACGACTCACCTGATTAAGTTCTTAGATAGCTGAAACTGAGCAAGAATATTTAGTGAATAATTAAATAAAAATAAAATAGTCTGAATCGGACCATTTTGATTTTTCTCTTAGATTACTGAAATTGTTTAATTATCAGTTTTTGTTAAAAAATTGGAAATAATGGTCTGATTCGGACCATTTTTTAATTTATTTTTCGCTGAATAGTTATGCTCAGTTTGAGCTATCTATGGACTTAATCAGATGGGTCGTTTTCAAAAGCCGAATTATAGAGAAATTGTGGCTAAAAAAGTAGCTAATATGTGCCAGGAGCACCCGTAATCGATATGTTCCACAAATCTAAACCACTACCTGCGCATTTGTATTTTGAAACACAGATTCAATTACAGCAGCTATAAAATATCTCAAATTCATGAGATATTGACATTTTGAGATAAATTGGTATGGTGCTTAGTAAGCACTGCTTACTCTCACCTATTTGTTTGAAAAACTAAGAGCAAAATTTGAAAAAAAAATCATATGAGAACTTGTTCTCCCTATAATCATCTACATCACTTTCGAGCATTTTAAAGGTGCATCAAAAGAATGAAATTTCAGTTGTATGCATAAAATATTAATGGGGTGCGCAGCGGGAATCCTACAGACAAAACTAAAATCGTGGATGAAACTTTTTGTGCGTTCCGGGGGTAATCGCCACCGAAACAACGATTCCAAGCAATAATTTTTTGTCGGCCCTTCAGTGGTCAGAAAACGAGTTCTAAAAATCCTCTTTTTGAGCACTAACTTGAATTTTGAGCATAATAATTTTATTTTCTTCTTTTTTTTATGATTATGGCAGAACTCACAAATCTATATTATGAAAAACACAAGTTGTTGATAAATGAAATGTTCGAAAATTTTGAAAAAAATTGGGTCTTTTTAACAAAAAAAATGCGTGGTTGGAAGGTCCGCCGCGGAACACTTTGTGAGCTGAATATCTCCAACAGTCCTAACTTGAAGTAATATTCCCCTAATTCTTTTATTCTGTTCGGAATTTGCAAAGCTATCATATAATGAGGACCATGCGCTGTTGCGCGCTGCTCTGCAAAGGCCGATATAATATTTAAACCAATTTTTCCCTGATCAAAATGCTGATAAAGTTCAAAAATAAATTCATATTTTTTCTTCTTTCTTTTTGTTTTTTCTGTCTCGATTTGTTTTTTTCTGTTTTTGTATCATTTTTTTTATTTAAAACCTAGAACTTTGACAGCTTCGCACCCTCAATATTAATCTCAGCAAGAAAATTTGATCAATTTGTTTTAAGGGGGCAGCAGCGATGTGGAAGATTGAAGTCAATTTAACTTACGAAAATAATTAGTTGGTTTATTTTTTTGTGCTTATTAACGTTAGCTGAAGTTCAGCTGCTGAACCAGAATAAATGTGTATCAGCTCATTAAAATCATTTTTTATCTATTTTAGGAAAGATTTGAGTTCGAACTTTTATTTTTGAATTCGTAAAATTTTCAAAAAATTCAAAGCATTTAAAAAATTTTACGTATTTTTCGTCCAAAATTTTTTCTGATTTTGTTTTTGAAATCTGTGAAAAAAAAATAGCCACGTAAACTTTTTTTCATGCATGTTTCTGACCGCTGTTTGAAAAATCATAAAATGTTTATTTGTCATTTTTTGTCGACTTAAAGAAATATTATGAAAATGTTCTACAAATCAAGTCGAAAATTTGTATTAGTAGTTTTTTGAAATCTATAAAAAATCAGGTCGAATCACTTGTGAAATGTTCTGGTATCTATTTGGTTTCCGAATTTCAACCGATGGAAGGGTCAAGCGAATATCGTTTCTGNAAAAAATCTCAATAAAATTTCGGGTGTAATAGGCGTGTTTTCTTTTGAAAGTCAGGCAATTTTTAAATATTTAAACGCAATTGAAGGTCAATTTTTATTCCTAAAAAGCTGTTTTTCTCTATTTTTCATGGAAAAAAAACTTTTATATTAAGGAAATTTTGTCATGTGGATAATGATTCACCCACTAATTAGCGCATTACACCCGAAAATGTCTGAAGTTTAAAAATATCGTCTTCAAAAAAATCTTACATTGGGTTAAGTTGGAAATGGAGTTCCAATGAAAAGTAGATATTGATATTTTTACAGATACTTAGTTATGTTGAGAAATTAAAAATATAAACGTTTGCAAGAACACTTTGCAATGAACACTTTTATTGAAGATAAAAAATAAAAGAAAATTTCACATTTTTTTTCTTTCATAAATTATTCCGAAAAAATGTGCCAATCTGCCACATCGCTGCTACCCCCTTAAGATAGGACAATGTTGTTTAAGTGCAAATAACAGAACTTGCATTCAAATGATGCATTTCCAATCTGATGAGCAAACGGTAAAATTCACCAAAATTTTTAAAATAAAAATAAGAGAACTTTTTTGGTTCTGTTTCGATATTCTGCTGGTCAAATAACACTTCTCATTATGAAGATTCCATGAAATTTTTGTTCTCTGTGATTCAAAACACAACCGCAGTTGGGAGTTTAGGTAAAAATTTATAAGGTGAATATTTTCCATAAATTTACTTACTTTTCATCATCGAATTTTATGTAAATGTTAGGGATCAGTCCGTCGCATCCATTCACTCTGCCTCTCCACCAGTCTTCACTGAATATATTTTTATTGTACAGTCTACAATGAAGACTCTACATTAAAGTATGAACGGGAAAAAAAATCTTGCTAAACATTTTTTAAATTATGTTCAAATTGTAGCCCTTGAAAAAATATTACGTTCAGTTACTGAACTTCAGCACAATAAATTTTTCAAAAAGTTGTCAGCTACTGCTTAAAAATGAAAAGCTGTTTTGAAATTGCCTATGTTAAAGCTGGAGATTTTAGATTTTTTTGAAAACATAGGCAATTTCAAAAACGTTTTTCATTTTTAAAAATACCTTCGTCCACATACACATGTACACCCTGAGTTTTTGAATTATCACATTTTTTTCTTCTGGTGGCTAGACAGTCAAAATTTACTATCTTTTGGCTTAGATTTTGTCTGTCTAGCCACCGGAAGAAAAAATGTGACAATTCAAAAAAACTCAGGCTGTACAGTTTTTTAAACTCGAGAAACCAAACAAAATATATGTTTTTTACCTGAGACGTTTTTCGAGGTAAATTGTGCATCCTTTTTGAAGTGCAAGTTCCCGTGCAGATCGTGCTCGATAGTCATACGCAGCAGTAACTTCTTGCCATCCTTCTGAAAATAAATTATTTATCAGACATATTTGAAATTGTGTTTATCTCCTTGTTGTACATTTGTGATCGGGATCCCTACTAGGGATTCCCTAGGACCAATTATGACTTCGAGAATAAAACGCGGCACCGAAAGAAGACTCCCTCTATCCGGAATATCCCGGCCCTATACGTTTACGATACAGGGCCGAGATATTCCGAATAGTATGAAAGGGGGATATAACCTACATGGTCAAGACTGCGTTAGACCGTTTTGAAAATAATTTAGTTTAACGTTTTATTGTCCATTTTTGAGTGTATCGAAGCTGTCAAAAACAAAGCTAAAGTGGGCAGCGAAGCAACATTTTACATCACTAAATGACAGTGAATAACCTCAAAATAAGTTATTTTTTAAATTTATAGGACAGCTTTATTTTGTGGCGTTTTTAGTCGAATTAGATGTCATTTTTCCCGAAAATTTATTTCCAGTTGGCAAACAGCAAATTTTCTAGATAAAATCGCGAAAATGTAGACTCAACACGACGAAGGCAACATATCCCTTTATCACACTTTTGTAAATATCTCGTCCCTACTAGTTAAAAACACACTACGTTTGCTAATCAGGGACGAGATATTTACAAATGTGTGATAAACGGATATCTTAAAAGGGGACGTTCGTGATTAAACTTTTTTCAGAAGCTCTTATGGACTACGTCGTGCTCTTATTGGTTAAACACGGGTCAAACGCGAACGCGACAGTAGGGGCCTAGGGATACCAATCTTTGATATATCTATTTTATCTCCGAGAATAATGCTCTTCCGATAATTGACCTACCGAATTTGGTATAGAAGAATACAATAGCTTGATGATTTCGGTAACAAAAAATTGAAAGTTAACAAAAAAACATTATTTCATGATGCAAAAATCTGGGAGCACAATAGTTTAAATGCACTAAAGCGCAAAATCAAAAATTATTAATTTTCACAAAATGTTGGCTTGGCTTGGCCTAACGAATAGTTTTTTTGTTGATTACCTTCACCTTCAATCTAGACATTTTTTGACCTATTCTGAGGACAAAACGTTATGTTTTCCAGACTTTGAACAGCCAATAAGTAAATCAAGTATTATTTTACCTGGTATTTCAATCGATAACGTTCTTATTCCTTCAGTATTATGATATGGAAACACGTCATTTTGCATGACACTTTCTGGAGAATTAGGCGATGCGGGCGACGAAACATTTGAAATTTTGCCGGTGCCATTTGGAGAATTATGATTGAGTAAAGGGGAAGATGGGTTTGAGGTCGAATCAGTGACGGAAGATAAGTTATCGTTATCGGAGTCGTTTGGAGCAATTTGGATTATATGCCTCTCATAAACAGGTCCATCAAGTGCTTCAGGGAAAATTTCTTCAGCAAACTCAATCATTGTCTGAAATAAGAATTTTAAAAACATAAAAAATTTCCTTTTTTGTTTGTTTAGGGGGCTGTGGGTGTAAAATCGAGCTAACTCCAAGCCATTTGAAATGGCTATAACTTTGTTAATATTGCAAGAGTGAATACATTTGAATGTGCATATGTAAATTCAAACCACGAGGAATTTAAATTGTTGATCGTAATTTTTAGCTTATTTTAACTCTCAAATGCTTCATAAAATTCGCATTTTTCAAGGTGTTTTATAAAAAAATCTAGGATTGTGCAAAAACCACGAACTATTTGAATGATGTTTACTGATTATTCGTTTTGATTTAAATCGGCTTAAAAAACAGAAAATCTATTTTTAAAACAATGAAGAATTCATGTTTTTATCATTTTTCGAGAGAGTTTGACCGAAAATTGAAAACGCGAAATTCTTGGCATGTAAGAATTTTTTTCCTGATGGAGAACAAAAATAAAATTCTTATAAACAAGCATCAAATTTCACTGACGGTGTAAAATTTAACTACTGTTTTGTGTTCAATCGAACCGTGAGTAGGCGAACAAAATATATTGCTGATTATTTCAAAAAACTTGTCATGTAATGAATAAAAGCCACTTTGAACTGCTTGCATATTTCAAAAATTTAGCACCCACAACCCTCTTAAATTAATTCGTCCGAAAGAAAACTTGAATTGATAAAGATGATTATTAGTAGATATTTCGAAATTTGACACCAAAAATTTGCCTGAATTTATGATCATAATTTCAAATTGAAATTTGTCACACAATTTCAATTAGTTTGACAAAGTCGCGGTTTTACGTACATTATTGGTGTTTTAATCGGTAATTTCATAAAAAATTAGCAATTAAATGTTTAATTTCATAAATTTTGAAATTCATTTTTAATTTCAAAGTTATGTTGAAATTAATTTTTAATGTCAAAATTTTTGAGTAATTAATTTATAATTTCATATCTTAATAAAAAATTGCAATTAAACTAGTTATATTCGGGACACAATTCGTGCTTTACCGATGCAACAAATTAATTAAGATTGTGTCCAAAAATCACTTCGAAATTATGTGAAAATGCCCAAATCGACATTGCAAATAAATTTAATGGCGCCCGATCTTTCGCAAAATATTATGAAATTATATTGACACACAATGTCAAAATTCAAATTTTTTCACGCAATGTCGATTTGTCAGTCAAATCCGGAGTCAAATAACACCCTATGACACCATATCCTTTTCCCAACGAAACTCCATCTCAAAAACATTTACTATCGCTATAGCGCGTGTTCGAATCCCACTGATGTTGTCTAAGTGATTGCTTGAGTGATTACACACCGATCAAATTTAGCGGCCCAATATCAAGCATCCTTGCCTATAATCATACTCAAGACAATCAGTAAGACAACCCCCCAATTAGTGGGATTCGAACACGCGCTATAGAGATAGTAAACGTTTTTGAGATGGAGTTCCGTTGGGAAAAGGATATTCCCGATAAATTGAAATTTGTCTTTTTTTATTTCACTGTCAACCTTTTGCCCCTTACTTAAAAGTTTTATTTATAGAAACCTTTATGACATTGTTGATATTCGATTGACATAAAACTGGATCTGCACGGGGTGGAATATCAATAATGGATGGCCCAAAACACACCGCCAGATTGTATGCGTCCATCATGTTTTCATCCGAATACTGTGATAGGCTATAAAAATCAAAATAAATCGATGAAACAAGTTCACTCTAGTGATAAATTGCAGTAAGATTTTTGCTGAGCATTTGGTTTCTGCACGCACCTGATCATACGCATGATCATTGGCTCGCGTTCAATTATCTTCCGGTGATTTTGTTCTATCAAACTTATAATTGGTCCTCAAAAGTCTGACATACAGTATNACTGAAACCGTTGATGAAAAGGATTATTTGTTTATGAAATTACTGTTGATAACAACTGATTTCGTGTTGAAAAATCTAAATTTTGAAAAAAATTCTTGTGCAAAAATTAAAAAAAAACTCGAAATAACTACAGGGTGAGTTTTCTCGATTTCTCCGCCTTTTGCTCAGCAGTTTTGAACAAAAAAAACTCGTAAAGCAAAGGCCGAATTTTTTCTAAATATGTAGGCTGAATAAATATATTTATAATCCGCAGAAAAAAGTGGAGAAATCGAGAAAAATAAAGAAAGCTTAGGCTGTCCGAAGTCAAAAAAAATCAAAATTTACTCGAAAGTACCCTCGACAGTTCAGAAATTTCTCAGACAAAAAAAATCAAATTAAGTGAGTTTTTGCTCTCTAGCGACAAAGCGTGTCAGTGATACAGGTGTTTTTTTAAGAATTTCAAAATCCAAGTTGACGACTAAAAGTTATTTTATCTTTCCGATAACTTACTGATTTAAAAATGTGAAAAGGTAGCGCATGACAATCAGAACCGAATCTGCAATATTTTTCAAAATACACTTCAGCTTTTCCACTCTAATCGACTCATCCTTCATCGTAGACGCCTCATTAAACGACTCAAAAACCGCATCTGGGATCAGTTTCTCCTCCAATTTTCTCAGATACATTTTCAACAGCCCGGCAATGGAGTTTATGTCAAAATTGAGTTTTTGATTCGAGTCCGCAAGGGGATCTTCTCCCGATTCATAAGCGGTCTGGAGCATTTGTAGGTCTGTTTGAACTCCCGGCACTCGGAAAATGCCCTGGTGATAGAAACCATGCAAATTGATAGTTCGGACACAACTGGAGACTATTCGAGGGATGCCATGGCCACTTTCTTGAACGTAATCGATAAGCCGGCCTCCGAAGAGCTATACGATAAAATTTAATAATCAGCTGACTACGACGATTTTTAGTTTTATAAGATAAATTCCCTGGGCCAGAACTGATATAATAAGCTCCTGCAAATTCAAAAAAAAAATTATTATCTTGTTTCCCAACTATATTTCGGTTTTTGGAAACGACACATCCGATAGAGTTTTTAGATAGCTCAAAATGACACAATCACTTAGACAACATTAGTGGGATTCGAACACGCGCTATAGAGATAACCCTCATTTTCAAGATCCACGTAGGTTGAAAAAAAGGTATATTGAGAGAAAAATAAAACATTTGTCCGAATCGAATGATTGTTTCTATTTCAAAAACCTTTGAGATTATAAAGTTATTGAAAAAATGGGAAATTGTCCAATTTGGACAATTTTTTTGTTTGATTTTTCTCTCAATAAATATTGTCATTTTGAGCTATCTAAGAGCTCAATCGGATGAGTCGTTTCCAAAAACGAAAATGTAAACTATTTTGACACCCCATTGACGATAGAAAGATTTTCTTTCGTTCAAAAATCATGATTTCATTTGCCTTACTAATATTTTCGAGTTATTCTCAGAGATAAAAATAAAAGGTAGGGCTGACCTAGGAAATTAATTTTCTTGGTTTTATATTTTTTTTTGCAGAATTGAAAATTAGGGAAACCTTAAATATATCATATGTATATTTATCATATGCATATAATATGTGCATTATATATCATATGTAGTTTATATATTATGGAAACCATAACGGAATTTTCGTTTGCATAAGAGATAATCTCAGTGACTAACTTTTAGTCTCTAAGAAAATCCAAGTTTTCAATAATAATTTTTAACACTCGAAATTACCTTGACGGCCGGGACGTAGTACCGAGACTTGCGATTGTTTGAACCTTCCAACTTGTTTGAGCGGCGACGAAGTTTCACTTCGATTTCACCAGAGACCTCTGAAAGTAATTAATTATAATTAAATATTCAAAAATTATGGAAAAATTCTTAAAAATGTTAAAAAATATAACAGATGTTTGAAACTTCTGTCATATTTGAAATTTGCAAAAATAATTTAAAAACCTTAAAAAATATTAGTACTCATCTTCGTAGCCTTGTTGACCCAAAACCTATAACCAACGCAATGATCTATAATATCGCTACATAATATAACGCTTTTATGCGTCATTGCACGGGTTAGAGGTTTGTATGTATTTTGGGTCAAATTAGAATATAAAGTTTAGTTACTTTTTTGTTGAAATTTGACGTTTTCGAATTTATTGTGAAAAATATGCATTTTGTGGCATACAACGTGACCTTGGCAAGGTCAACTATTAAATCTTTTTAAATAATCAAGTTTATCTTTAGAATCAACAATTTTAATCTTGCGATTTGTCTGAATAACTAATTGACGATTTTCATTGCCAAGTTATACTTAGAAAATTTTTTTGTCCTCATTTGACCAAAATTAAATATTTTTAGCATCACAAAAATGATTGACCTCAGTTGAATGCAAGTCAATTTAGCTAGACACTTTACGATTTGTTCAGTCTTCGCTTTTATTTTGACTTTCTGTATAATGTGACAGTATTACTAGTATTACCTAGGGTGTAATCGGTTTTCCAGCATTGAAAATTTAAGATAGTTATAAAAAACGGAAAAATTCATTTTGTACTGAATTATCTACCCTTGTAGAGAAGAAGAATTTTTTCTAAAATTTCATGATTTAAAGAAAGAAACTTTATTCAAATAGTAATTTTACAGGCGTATTTTAGTAAGTAATTTTACAAGCGTATTCCCGCGAATTTTCTCGTTCCAACGTTATAAATTTTTTGGTCAACTTTTTTTGGAGATATTAACTCTTCAAATTTGGTGAAATTATTTTTTCATGAAAATAACCATTTTTCTGTTAAAAAATACAAAGAAATAGTTTTGTGGAGCGTTTCATCATACACTAGCAAATACAGGGGGCCCGATATCATCGGCCCAATATCGCCGAAAAAACCTACGCAATTTCAAGATTTTTAGCTAAAATACTTCTAGTGCAATATCGCCGAAATTCTTTGAAATTTGTATTACAAATTATTTTGTGGGCGTCATGAATGACGTCATTTTCTGGATTGAATTACCCAAATTCTCTTTTCAACTTTTATTTGATGGCGTTTGGTGGAGTATTTAATTCTACGCATTTTGGTGATTCAATTCATACGAACTTATTGTGAAACTCCTCAAAAAGTTATAAAATTGTTCGACATATGACGTCATTTCGAACGCCTACTCGTTTTTTCAGTTTTTGAACAAAATAATATATTTCTGTCCCCATATCGCCGAATGTGCCAATATCGCAGAAAATGCCCAATATGGCCGAAATTTTTTAGCAAAAAACTTTCGGTGATATAAGGGCCCCCTGTAATATGTCCATGACAGTCAATTGCCAAATTTTAAGTCTAATTGACCATAATTAATTACCTTATAACTTAATAATTGATTTTTAACCATATTATATTTTACCTAGACATTTTACGATTTGTTCAGTCTTCGCTTTTATTTTCGCTTTCTGTATACTAGACGTCGTTAGCTCCTTGAACGATTGAAGGAATCTTTTCTCCATTTCTGCCCTCAAAATCGATTCTGAAACAGGCGAGTTACAAAACTGCTTGAGGAAACATTTTTATTAAATTATTTATCCGAAATTGAGGTAAGTTTTTGTTCCAAACTTTGGTAGTGGGATTCCCATCATTCCTTTTTTTCCTGAATTACTTGTCGGAAAATATGCTAGATTGGCAAATACGAAAATCTTTTTTATTTTAAATTAACATTCGGAAAACAATCAAGATCTTTCACTTTAGAACTAAAATAAACTGTCTGAGGCCTTATGCGGTTGCGAAAATTTCAAAGATTTTTTCGAAGTATCTACAGTGTAGTTTGTGCTGAATCAGCACTGATGATGAAAAATCCTGTATTGTTGTCTGTGATTTATTATTCTGGATTCCCTTTTTAAAAATTCAGAAATTGTTTGTCGTTTTGTTATTAGAGATTTATAAAAAAATGAAGCTAATAGAGTAAGGTAGGAACTGCTAAATTTTTTTTAAACTATGTTTTAATTAAAGCCCTTGAAAAAATATCACGTTCAACACAAACATTTTTTTAAAGTTGTCAGCTACTGCTTAAAATGATAAAAAAGGTTTTGATATTGTCGATGTTAAGCTTGAAATATTTAATTTCTTCGAAAAAAATTTCAATAAAAATTTTAAGCTTAACTCTTGTGAGCAGTGTTCTAAAACGGGATGAGTTTTCAATCCCGATCCCGCCCGGTCCCGACTCATAATTTTTTTTTCAATCCCGATCCCGTGTTATTATTTTTTCAATTCCGATGCTGCCCGATCCCGAGGTCGGGATATCCCGATCCCGAATAATCCCGTTTTTTTTAATAAAAATATATGTTCTGTTATTATACAAGCTCAAGGGGTGGTGAACATTGAATCGGTCGTTCTTTTTTGAATTTCCGCCTGATTGGCTGTAAATCGACAAAAAAGTGCGCGAAATCGACATTTTTGAATATGAAAGTGAGAATTAGAAAATTTAACTGCCACCAAAAGATTCCTTGGGTACGGTTTGCTGGAAATGATATTAGCAACTATGGTCTGATTTCGAACAGAAACGGTGCTAAGGATCAAAAAATAATTTTGATGAAAAACTTTAATT
>SCLH01000540.1:124691-155396 GCA_004367855.1 Oikopleura vanhoeffeni | reverse complement strand
AAAAGGTCAGGAGGGTCCGAGGTGTCGGTTTCTATTTGAAAAATTATCGCCTTGATTTGCGCTACCTGATTAAAATATCAAAAACCAATTTCTGAGCATTTTTTGCGAGAAGCAATTAGAATCTTTGCTCGGAATTTTCCAGACAAATACTTTTGTCGAGAAGTGATACTTCTGAAGTGTCCAGTTTCGAGTTAGGAGACAACCTTGAACGGCCAAACGCCCAGACAAAAATTGTCAAAACTTAGGCGTGACCAAGGATAGGCAAACTGTAAACTTTTGCTGGTCGAAAGCCGACTGAGCCATTTTCTCTAATCTTTTGCTATAACACCTACTCAATTTTTGCCGAGTTGCTTTTTCCGATCACTTGCTTCTTGCTATCACACAAATTTTAGCAAGTGGTTGTTCTGTTTGGCCAAATATCCGACATAAATAATGTCACAATATTGATGTGGCATGATAGTCCACTCACTGTATAATACACGTATATAATACCGTAATTTACGGTAAAAAATGCAATTATACGATGATCTATCGGCGATTGCGTTACAATTTCCGGATCCCATTCAATCAGATTAAATTTCAGAACTGAAAAGAATTACAGATTATTATGAATATCAGTTTAAATGATTCAGTTAAGCTAATCGTAGGATCCTTCTGAGCTCGACAGTTTTGTCAAATAAAGCGACAATTTGACAGATTCTCAAGAATATTGCAAATTTTCTTACAAAGTTCACAAAATGACGGATATGCTTGTTCGGATTGATAGCAAATTGTAAAATATAACCCTTGAAGCATCATCAGCTTTTCTCAGAATCGATGCAATAAAAACTATCGAAACTAAATATATTTTGCACAAATATACCAATTACGGGGGCTCCTGGTCCTTTTTTACTAGTTTTTAAGTCAATTTTTTTTTATTTAATTCGGCTTGAAAAACAACTCATTCGATAACATTNTTTATCGTTTTTCTTAGATTACTGAAATTGTTAAATTACTAGTTTTTCTTAAAAAAATGGTAACAATCGTCGGATTCGGACCAATTTTTAAAATTCAATTATTGACCAGATATTAGTGCTCTGTTTAAGCTATCTAAGGATTTAATCGGATGAGTCGTTAGCAAAAGCTGAACTAAATAACAATTTTTAGCTAAAAATCTAGTAAAAAGGACCAGGAGCCCCCGTAATCGATACGGTTAATGAGAAATTTCGACCAATAGCAGGCTAATGTACACGCAAATGTTGAGAAAAATCGAGACCACTGACTAAAATAATGGAGTCAAATAAATTTTGTAAAAACTTGACAATCATGCGCGTGTTTTATTTTTGCAAACTTTGTAGCCTTAGTTTCAAGTGGCGTTGAGAAAAAAAGTGATTCGCTGAAGAAAATCTAATAAAAAATTGAAACTTTTCTCTGCCCACACAATTTTTTTTGAAAATTCTAGATTTTTAATCTTTGGAGTTTTGAATTTTATATTTTAAAACCCTGAAAGATGTTTTAGATTTATTCAATCATTTTCGAAACATAATAAAGAATTGAAAAAATTTCTCGCATGTTAGAACAAAAGTAATTTCGCTCATAAGTTAATAGGTAGTAGGCCTCGAAATTTCATAATTAACACTTGGAACTCAGGCGGTATATTCAAAAATACTGCGTTAAAATTTATTGTAACAATGACAGTATAAACGCTAGAAAACACCTTAAACACTAAAACAACATAAATAACATTCAAAGATAAAAAAAATGGTCAAAATATTCGAAATTCACTAAAAATAACTAAGTGATGTTATTTTAAAACATTTTTGATATTTTACTAATTTTTGGAAAGTTTTGATGCTGATGACTTGAAGGGGGTTGGTGTTATTTGACAGATGAGTTCAATTAATGGTAAATGTTTTCACTGGTAATTACTTTCATCTTCTTCTTGTGTCAATTGATTTCAATTACTGATAACAAATTGTTATGTATTATTGTTATTGTATTAATAATACAGTATACAAAATTTTTATTACAAATAACAGAAATACTATATGATTCAAATAAAACATAGTCAAAAAAAAGTCACAGTAATTCGATTGGTCCTCGATAATCGATGTCTAGTTGTAGTTAAAAAAAATCGCGATATTTTTGGACTACAACTTGATATCGATCGACGCCCAATGCCTTTAGCTAATCAAAATGCAGGAATAGTTTTACACTCGTAGTATTTCTCTTTAATTTATTTATACGAATAAAATGTGTTTATTATGAATAAATTAATAAAAATTGCGTATAAAATTTTTTTTTGCAATTTCAGTTGCTCAAGCGACTGTATCCCTTTATCACCTTTTGGATGATCTAAGAGATGTGGGTTGAGGGAGCCAATCCTAACACTCCTAAGACCCCTTCTAGCCAGTCATGAGACCGCTTTCTCTTCTTTTCAGCCCACATCTCTCAGATCATCCAAAAGGTGATAAAGGGATATATTTTTTAAAATATAAACTCAATCAATACCTAATTTTTAAGCTTATTAAAATCATTTTTTATCTATTTGAGAAAAGACTTGAGTTTGGATTTCACTTTTTGAATTCGTGATATATTCAAAAAAAAACCTAATGATGATGAAAAATTTTATACATTTTTAGTCCAAAATTTTATACATTTTTAGTCCGAAATTTTTTTTGATTTTTTTATTGAAATTTGTGGATAAAAACACGAAACAAAGCTACTTTAACTTTTTTATACATGTAGAATGTCATTTCATCCCCACATCAGATCCCCACATATTTTTTAAGCGCTCTTTGGAAAATTATATATTATTTGTTTGAGATTTTCCTCATTTCTTTTTCAAAAATTGGTTTGGGAGAAATTGGTTGAAGCCCTCGTTAATCAAAAATAAAAAAAATTTACAGTATGTCACGTTTTTGCTTTTTTTCTTCCAATTTGCATAACTTGCTATCTCCCATTGAAAACGATCAATTTTGGCAAATACCTACGTCTATTCCAGATTTAACCAATCAAAACGGAGGAATTCAGATTTATGCAAATTGGAAAAATGAAGGAAAAATGTAACATACTGTATGTCACTCAAAATTGTTAAGCAGTCCCGACCACCGGATTTAATTTATTCCAGTCATCTCATGAAAAAAGTATTTCTTTCGATGTGCCAAAATTTCGTTTTTTTTCGAATTTTATGGAAATTTTTAATTTTGACGTCGATAATGTGCTCCAAATCGGCCGAAAAAATGAGTTCCAAATTTTCAGAAAACTTTTCAAATTTTATTTCAAAATTTGAAATAAAAAATTCTAGTTTTATTTCGACAAAAATAGGCCAATTTGAAAGGTAGTTCTCAAACTTGAAAGCAATTCTCTAATTTTGTAAAAAAATTAAGAAATTCCATAAAAAGTTTGAGGTTTTTTTCAAAAATTCGAAATTTTTCTCTAAAATTTGAGTTTTTTTAAATTTGACAATTTTTCTATTTAATCCTCCGAGGCATATAGCTTTTTGAAAAGCTAAAGCCACTTTAAATCAGCCAAAAATGATCTAAATATGATCGCATAAACTTCTCCTTCTTATTCATTTTGAAATTCAACAATGTTAATCTTAAAATATTTTCTTAAATTTTTTCGGATGCTAGGTTCAAATTTTCTGACGAGTTGATTGAAAGGCGATTTTTCGCATTAGTTTTACTTCCGAGAAAATACTTTTTGATTCAAATTTGGAATTAAAATTTCAAATAAGCCAGTTTTTAGGAAAGTGTTTTGAGTACAATTTGCAAGAAAAATAAGCCTTCTGGACATATCTGGAGCAAAAATATTTTTTAGGAGTGAAATTTTAAAATACCTTAATTCGATATCAGTTTGGATAAAATGATATGTTTTGAAAAAATATATAATTTCTGAAAATCATGCCAGAGTGGTACTCTTATACCATATTAGGCTTAAGGGGGTAGCGGTCGCACTCTTTTTAAGGTACTTTGGGGTGTAAAAATAGCACGAAATTGCTAGGGACACTCAGAAAGCATAAACTTGTTTAAAAAAAAATCCAATAAAAAGTTCGATATTTTGATTTTTTCAGAATTTTTCTGAGTATTTTTTTTGGAAAACATTGAAACCCAGTTTTCGGCCAGAAAAACTCAAAATATCAAAAAGCTGTAAGCAGATTTTTTGATCAGTGAAACTCAAGCTTTAATTTGGTGGTACTTTCGACTAAATCCGACAACTTTCATTTTCCAAGATTTCACTACCGGTTTACTAAAATGCGTTTTTTTAGAATTCAACAAAACATTTCAAAATTCGGCTTCATGAAATTGACGAAAACATATTCTTTCATCTTTTCACATATAAATACTGCATTCTGAATTGTAACTTATGAGGAGTAGTACTTTGAAGAGCGAAAATCAGGAAATTAGGCGATTTTTCGCAGTTCTAGAAAAAACTAGTAGGAAATTCAAAAATCCGCTTCATGAAATGAAAACCATAAGTGTTTCCGTGGTTTATGCCAAGTTTGAGTGAGATCGTATGCAAGCTCTAGGAGGAGTAGTAATTTGAAAATTCGGTTAGGTGCTCTAGAACTCGCCGCATGGTGGCCACCAGGGTCNACCAAAAACTATTCTGATAAATTTTGTTTGTAGATCAAGGATAGATCTACCATATGGCTATTCTCAAAAGTTTCCAAGCAGTTTTGTATTCCGATAAATTGGAGTACAAAAGTTCATTTATGCGACCGCTACCCCCTTAATATTGTAATATTAATCAAATTATTTCATCAAATTGAGAAAACTAACAATTTTTTCCTAAAAAACGTGATATGTTCATAAATATTTTGAGCTTATTTAGAAATATTTTTTGATTCCTGTGATACTCGTTGTATCAATATACAGGGTGTAAGGTTTTTACCTTCTTTTTTCCAAACTGGTTACACTTGATTTCCGCCGTTTTGATTGGTTGTCAGAAGAGTTTTCTCAGATTCAACCAATCAAAACGGCGGAAATCAAGTGTAACCAGTTTGGAAAAAAGAAGGGAAAAACCTTACACCCTGTAAATATCAATATAAATTGTCAAATTTAAAAAAAACTCAAATTTTAAAGAAAAATTTTGAATTTTTGAAAAAAACATCAAATTTCTCATAGAACTTTTTATTTTTCTAACAAAATTAGAGAATTGTTTTCTTGTTTAAAAACTTCCTTTCAAATTGGTCCATTTTTTTCGAAATAAAATGATACAAACCCAAGGGCTTGTATTATATTTAACGTGAGCACATGCAAATAATTACAATGTGGATTTAGTTTATAAGGTTTATTTCTCTAAATCCGTAAAATGCGAATGGCGACTCGAACGCAAACATGTGTTTTCATCGCCGAAATTACGTTATAATTCGAGCTTTCGAAAACAATAAGTCATAAGTGACTAATAGGTTATCAGCCCTCCAGCTCTAATTATGACGTTAAATAACTACAGTAATAAATGTCTTTCTTTGTAGTCTTCGACAACCGGATACGCTAAAAATAAAGAAAGGTTGATGTGCTTTTAAAGGTGAAGCATAACCGATATTTCAGTTTGTACGTTTTTATTCGAGGGAAACTAGTTTCTAACGTTAATATAAATCTATGGCCTCGTCCTCCCAGAGTTGTATAACCGTTAGAAAAAGTCCGAGACACAAAATTGTCAAATCGGACAAAAAACTGAATTTTCAAATTTTTATCGCTAAAAAAACTGAAAATTGTTGGTTTTGCGGCATAACTAGCATGATTAACAAAACTTGGACAATTTTTGAGTATGAGTGCAGCGGCCAAACGTTTTTTAAAAATGAAATTATNTTTGAACAAACTTATTTTTCGAGTGTTTATTTGTGCTGGAAGATATCCTAGTTCTAGCTTGAGTCGTAAATGTCCATTAAAAGTCGTTTCTAGCGCAACCCAAACATTACAGTCCGATGAAATCCAGAGGCTTTTTCTACCTCTAACTCAAATATCGCTCAGGCAGTTTTTGACTATTATCTGTTTGATAGAGGAATTTCCTATTGCATTGAAGGCGACCTGCGCCTTATTTTTAGCTTTCCAAAGATCGCCTATGTCGTATTTTGTAATGATTACTCTGTATCCAAAGTGGAGTCGTGTGCGCTATAAAATAAAGTAATTTTTAAAGAAAAATTAAGGTTATTTATTTCAATTTAACTCAGTATTCATTTAGTCGACTTTTTTTCTCGTTATATTTCGCTATGAAATAAAATCTAACCGGTTTGAGTACGAAAAAGAAAATTTAAAATAATGACACATTCTAAAATTTGAATTTACTGTACTGCTGTTTTAATTTTTACGGATGAATGCCTGATTTTTAAAATACAAGAGAAATTCATTATAAATTTTAATTAAACATTTCTGGGAAATTAATTATTGACTAAAAAAATAATTACACCTAGTTATCAGAAATTTGTCTCTTTTTTTTAAATAAGTTAGGGATGAGTGAACGAAAAAATGCCTGAATTTGCTTTTTCATTTCATTTTTCTACTGGAACAGTCATAAAATTGCAGGGAGAAACTGTCGTTTTGGCTGTTTTTGACACGGAAAGTTGTATTTTTTCCTCATGTTACATCATAAAAATATTTTCACGTTTATCATAGTTTAGTCGGACAATAACAAAAAATTTAGATTTAAAATCGCTAACGCTGATTTTCATTTTTTAACTCCCAGGATCACGATTTGAAAATTATTTTTTTGACCTCAATGTCATCGTATCAGTTTTAAGTGGCACCAACAAATTCTTGCATGTATTTTTTCTGGAAATAGTATTATAAACTATGGTCAATTATGAGCCGTCGAGCGCTAGAGAGCAAAAACATTTTCTCATGTTCAACAACTTATAAAAATTGTCACACATTGTTTATCTAATCTACTAAACAAGCCTACTTAAGGGGGTGGTCGTCGCATTTTAAGGTTTTTAATAGCCCAATTGTCGCAAAAGTACAAATCGTCGGACCAATTTTCCCTCTTTCTTTGATAGTATTTAAATCAAAAATCTTGCAGCCTAAAAACCAATTCAAATAACTGATGGCTCGTCCAATCAGAACGTGCTTACAAAAGTGACGGAATTATTTTTTCAAATGTACTCCTCCCTGAGTTTCAAGGTTTAACAATGATTCATTTTTTTAAATAACCGCGACAGACGTGAGCAGACCCCCAAGTTGAGTTTTCGAAACAAATTCTTTCCGATTTGGGCTTCAGAATTCACCCAAAAACTATATTTTGCTTCTAGTTAACATAGGTCAAAATATCTGTTTTTGCGTGATTCTGAAGCCAAATCAAAAGAATTTTTCCAAAAACTCCAAGCTTGGCGGTCTGCTCACGTTCTGTACGGTAATTCCAAATCATTGAATCATTGTTTGTACTTTAAAAAATCAGGGAGGAGATACATTTTTGAAAATTTTCTGTTTGTCAAATGTATTCTCCTCCCTGTATTTTTTTAAAAGTACAAACACTGATTTATGATTTAAATTAACCGTACAGAACGTGAGCAGACCGCCAAGGTGAGTGTTTTGCGAAAAATTCTCTTGATTTGGCTTCAGAATCACTAAAACAGATTTTGACCCTATGTTAACTGAGTAAATACAGTTTTTTGGTGATTTCTGAAGACAATCAAAGAAATTTTTCCAAAACTCAACTTGGCCGGTCTGCTCACGTTCTGTCGGTTAATTTAAAACCATGAATCATTGATAACCTTGAACAACTCAGGAGGAGAATACATTTTGAAAAAAATAATCTGTCACTTTTGTAAGCACGTTTCGGATTGGACGAGCCATCCTTAATTTGGATTGTTTTTTAAGGATGCCAAGATTTTTTGTTTAAATATATCAAAGAGAGGTAAAAGTTGGTCCAACAATTTGTTTTGTGCGACAATTGGCTATCTAAACCCCTTAAAATGCCGACGACACCCCCTTAAGGGTTGTAAATTAGGCTGGAAGGCTTTTTCGAAGGCTTCATAACTTTTTTATTCTTTTCATAACAATTCTTATAACAATCTCAGGAATAGTAGTTCGTAATCTCTGGAAGACATTTTACTTCTGACTTTTTTCATTAGCATGTTCGACCAACCGGTTAAATTGAAGTTAAAAGCGATGCAAATTTTTTTTTTGAAATCCTATTTCTTTTGTCGCCTTATTCAATAACAACGTCATTTTCGGAATGTAACAAGCCCAAGGTGTGTGAGCAAGATGTTGAAGGAATTCCGGGAATTGTGGGCTGTTAAATCGGACAAAAAAGTGCCTGCGAAAATCGAAATTTCGAATATGCAAGTGGAATTAGGACCATTTAAATCACAAAAGTTCCTGGGTACGGGTTTGCTGGAAAACGATATTAGCAAACTATGTCTGATTATGATCAAGCGGATTCTAGAAAAAAAATTAACTTTTTCATCAAATTATTTTTTAATCTCTAGCACCGTTGCTGTTCAAAATTCAGGACCATAGTTGCTAATATCGTTTCCAGCAAACGCCGAAAAATAAGCTCCCTATCACTTTTCGATTGCCAGTACAGCCAGTCGTACAACCCTCTTTGAAAGAAAATTGTTCAATAGCAAAAAAAACAAAAGAAAAGCCAATTTTTTCATCAAGTTTAGTTTAGCAATGTTCCTGAATCACAAAATATACCTTCATTTATGGCTTCTGTCCATACTGTTTTTCGTATTCACTCGTAGCATTAAAATGATGCAGTAACACCGCCATCCGCGAACCATCTCGAATATTTAAAGGACTTTTTGGCTTAATTTTTAGTCGGTTTAACTTAGTTATTTGGACCAATTCATCTTGTTAATTTTTGGCGTTGGACGTCTTTCTTTTTTCAAATCTTAACAAATGTTGGTTTAACAAAAATTGGCAAATTTCAAAGTATGTGGTCTCATATTTTTAGCAAAATAATATATTTTTATACAAACTGATTTGTTAACCCTCACCCAAACCCACGATTTTGTATCTCTGTATTTCAAAACACAGCGGACGCAGATTGGGCGTGAAGAAGTACTTAAGGGATGCAGCGATTGTGGCAGACTTGGCGTCAATTTAAACTTACTGAAAAATAATTAGGCGGCCGGCCCATAATCCAGCCAAACTCCGGCCAAAAAATAATATCGAAGCGACCAATGGGCGCGAGCATACATGCATCTGTCAAAATCGAAACTTTTGGACCGATTAATTATTTCGTTTTAATGAATTTAGTCATTTCCCGGTATATTTGGCGGACATTTTTTTGACAAAATTAGCGAAAATAAATTAAACTTTTTTCGACCAAAACATTTTTACTTGTGAATAAGATTACCAAACGGATTTTTTACCGAAATTAAATTTAGAAGTGATTATTTTTCCTCGGTAATTTTTTAGGAAAACATGAAAATATCTACCAGAGAACCAAATAATGAGTATTGGAAATTATCTCACTAGAAAAAGTAAGAAGCCATAAAAACACTCAGGGAAATTCTTGCGTTCTCAAAAAGCTTAATTATGTCGAAAAATTATCATTTTCAGGGTTCGACGTCAAATAGAAAAAATAAAAATGCCTCAATTTAGCTTTTACAAATAACATCTATCGGGCCTTGGTGTATTCGCAGTCCAAAAAATTATAAATCAGTCCAATCTTCTTTGTTCTCTGGTCGTCTCTCTAATCAAAATTATCTATAAAAAACCTGTTTTAACAAAAATTAAAATCTGCTATATTTATAAAAAAATTAACGAGTATTACAAATACGTAAAATTCTATTTCTTGATCGACTCCATCAATTTCGCGCAAATTTTCGCAGAGGCATAAATCGGTGGCACTATAGATAGGTGTCCACCATCGATTTTCGGCCAAAAATCGACCAATCAGGCTTTTATTTTTTTCCACATGTTACTGGTTGCCATGTTGAAATTTTATTGCGCATTTTTTGGTATGAATATTTTTTTTCAAAAATCAGCATTTTTCCAGTAAAATGATAATTTGTTTTGGTTGTTTTCAGACATATAATGGCTTTTTTTTTCAATTCATTAAAGACTAAAAATATGATAAGCTTTCGCATTTATTTCAATTCATTTTTTCCAAATCAAATTAAAGAGTTTGAGAAAATATTTCGCAGGGTTAACTAAAGTAATTTCGCGCTCAAAATTATAGAAAATAGTAGGCCTCGAAAGTGGGTTATTTAAAATTACTTTATGTTAACCTGTGAGAATATGTTTCTCAAACTCTTTATTCTGATTTGAAAATTTGACTTGAATAAATCGAAAGCTTATCACTATTTTTAGTCTTTATGAATTGCAAAAAAAAAAAGCCAAATGGATAATTTATTCACGAAAAAACTGTATTTTTTGACCAAAAAAGGGGGTTTTTCATTTCCGCTATTCTCTGCGAGAACGCGCGAGAAAGATTAATGTTTTTCTTAAAAGTTCAGCCTAGTTCTGCTGAATATGAAACATTCAAAAATCCTTGGCTAGGCTTGGCTTACTCGAGAAAAAAAAAATCTAAAAAAATTTTTGCGGGCGTTTCAAGCCATTTTAAAAAAAAGAAAAAAATTTTTTTGGAAATAGTCTATAGAGGACGCGAGTAGAGGGCAATTATACCGAATATTTCGCAATTTTTTTATAAAGTAAGTTTATAATTCTGTTTGAAAATAATGTCTAAAAAAGGCAAGTTATGAAATGTTCAGATTTTTTAGGGAAGTTTAGGGAAACCGGGATTGAATGTGTCTTATTGGTTAATGAATAATTTTATTAAAAAAACGATCATCTCTTTGTCTTAAAAGGTTAGTGCTTTCTTTAAACTATGATTTTTAATTTATTAAGTAAATCACCAACAATCGGAGGATAATCATAGCATTTTGAAAAAACCCAGGTCATTCACAAATTTAGTTCGTAGGATTTCAGTCGTGATTATTTGCAAACCAATGGTTTAAAACCATGGTAATACCCAAATTTTAATTTTTGTATTTCGATCTGACAACGCTTGTTAATTCGGTAAAAAATCGCTTATTTTTTATTTCAAATTATTTTGCTGATTTTTAAGGGATTTCCCAAGTATTGTCTCAAATTCCTCTTTTTGAAACATTCATCGATCCCTACCATAGAAGTGCCCTCAGACAGATCAAATGATCAGAATATGATATTAATCCCAGTAACAAATTATCTTGTAAAGTGAAAAAGAGCTGAAATATAAGAAGAATATGATTAAAACCAAGGGATTTTTATTTTTGGAATCTTTTGGTGATTTTTCACGAAGATGAAGTTTTTCAGCTATTTTATGAAAAGTTTATCAACAAATTTTATAGCGTACTTCGCTTGAAATACCTTTACGAATTCAAAATCTCTTTAAAAATCGACAAAATAATTTGGAAATGTATTGCCTCCAGGTGGGCCCTGGTCGGAAGCTGTTACGCTATTAATTTTATTTCATCATTGAATTATTTTTTGAAAGTATTGCCTCCGGCGGGCCCTGCGGCCTTTAATCTGTTTAGTGTTGTTACACTCGTGGTTGGCAAAACTTTTCGGAAAAGACTGTGTATTGTTAAAAAATATGGTCGTTGTTCCTGCGGACCCACCTATTCTTTTACCCTAACCCTAGCCTTCCCAAGAAACAGCTTTGCTCGTTTTATACCGCTGTTACACTGGACACGAGTTTACCTAACCCTAATTCTAACCTTTTCAAGATAGATTGTATTTTGTGTTCATAAAAAACCTATTGTGTTTACACTTGGGCATGCGCAAAACTTTTGTCAAAAAAAACTAGGGGTTGGTGCAAGGAAAAGGGTTCCTACGGAACCCTTATTATTCTCACCCCAACCCTATTTTTTTTCCTGACCAAACATTTTTGCATTGTTTTGACCGTGACACTGGGGGTCCAACTTAATTTGTTTCTTTTTTATTTTAATTATGTTTTTATTACCAGGATGATCCTCCGTTCCCGGCCAAAGTATCGCCATCCACGCACGCTCAGAATCTGACGAAATAACAGCATCGTGCCGTTCGTTTATTCGACCTTAACCGATTATAATTTTTGGGGGCTTTTATATTTCCAACATTCTGCGATTGAAAACCCACTTAAAAAACCAGAAAAATTTGGTCATTATAGGCTCATATTTTGTTTATGCCCGAATATTTTCCCAATTTTTTACCGAACTTTTTCTCCATTAACCTTCAAATGAAAAAAAACACTCTAAGCGACTGGTCACCCTTAAACTGCTCCATTTTTGGGCAGGGAACTACCTAAGTAAGCTTTGTTGAGAACCAAGTCTTCCCTGACGATATTTATAGCAGCTGCGCTGCTATCGTGGTTGGAGTATGGGCCACCGCCAAATAATTAGGTTGGTTTATTTGGGAAAACATTTTTTTAACAAAAAAACATTTATTAACAAAACATTTTCTAACAAAACATTTTTTAACAAAAGACACATTTTTTAACAAAAAACATTTTTTAACAAAAAAAAAATCATTTTTTTAACAAATAAAACATTTTTTAACAAAAACATTTTTTAACAAAAGAAAATTTTTTAACAAAAGAAAACATTTTTTAACAAACAATATTTTTTAACAAATAAAAACATTTTTTAACAAAAAATTCATGTTTTTAACAAAAAACATTTATTTAACACAAAAAATCATTTTTTAACAAAAAAACCATTTTTTCACAATAAAAAATAACTTTCTAACAAAAAACAAAACTATTTGAAGGAAAATACGTCTTTAACAGCGTTTGTTCAAACTTAATAACCCAAAAAGCCGCATGCGCTCAAACATGTCGGCCAGGCCACACATTCTGAAAATACCCAAATCTCACATTTGAAATAATTTGGCTCAATCCAAAAATTCATTTTGAAGAAATAAATAGAAGATTTTAAAGATTGAATGAGTGTTGAGGTTTAATTTAGAACTACTGAAGAATCAGACTTCTTGATAGCCTGCACTCACTATCTTGGTGAGCAGCAAAATAGACCGTTACGAGGCAGTCCGGAATGAAAATATTATCAAACCTTATGTATATGCACAATGCCATCCCTTATGTTATAAGATCCAAGTGGTTTGAAGGCTTGGCATTTCAAACTGCCATTCCATTGGCTCCACAAAAATCCATTGACAAATGACGCTACATGGTCGCGTTGATGTGCGTAAATCAAAGAAAAAGGGCATGAACGCTGTCACCGCAATGGTGACCTTACCAGTACAAATCGCGACCGTCGACGAAAAGATCGAAGTAGCTCGACTACCCATAACCCGAATTCAAAGCAATAATCAAAATCGGCACTTCGTCGAAATAGTGAATTGTTATGTCGGTTAAGGGGCCCTTAATTATATCCTTTTTATCCACACTTTCATAAATATCCCGCCCGCATTAGCAACGCAGTTGCTGTTTTTAGGTAGTAGGGGCCGGGATTAATTACAAAGTGTGATAAATGGATATATTTCAGGGGGTGTCGTAACTCCTATTCACCATTTTGTTAATATCCCGCCTACTACTTAAAAAACACACTAGTTTTTTATGCCTAATCAGGGCGGATATTAACAAAAGTGTGAATAGGGAAATTAGTAGAGATAGGGTGTTTATTCAGGGAAGAAAAAAAAATCGAAAATGACACTTTAAAAATGTTTCAAAGTGACCACGGGAGCCGCTAAGAGAGCAAAATGAGGACCAATATGAAACCTTATTTTTTTTAAGAGTTATTGATATCTGTTTGCATCAAATTGGAGTTTCAAACTCATCAAAAGTACAACAAATTTGTCTAGTAAGTTACAGAATGGCCCATTCTGAATGGGGAAAACATTTTCTAACAAAATTTTGAAAATTCGAAAATCCAGTAGGCCCAGTATACACGGGATAAAACCAGTGCAAAAAACTTCTTTGTCAGCGAAAAAAAATAGGGTTGGGTGAAGAAGATTAGGGTTCCGTAGGAACCCTTGTCTTCTTTGCACCAACCCTAGTTTTTTTTGACAACAGTTTTGCCATTGCCCCGAGTGTACACTATAATGTATGCTCGAACACTGAATATCCTATCTTGAAAGTATTAGACTAGGGTTAGGTAAAACTCGTGTCCGTGTAAACGGTATAAACGACGCAAAGCTGTTTCTTGGGATATTCGGCTAGGGTTAGGGTTAAAAATAGGGTTCGTGTTCCGCAGGAACAAACGACCATATTTTTTAACAATAAAACCATAGACTTTTCCCAGGAAAAGAAAAGTTTTGCCATGCCACGAGTGAACACTATAACAGTTATTTTTTTATGAACCAGCAAAAAAAAATTTTGAGCCTGCACATGGTCCGCGTTATTGTTCTCTAGCGGCTTTCGTGGATCACTAAGAGCTTAACCCTTGTGAGAACAGAGCCACAATTGTGGATCAGGCATACTTAAAATCATTCGAAAAAGCCAAAAAACAAGATCGTAAAAATAATCGATTTTTCTTATTGGCTTTGATTGAGTGCTGGTATTCCGCGCGATTTGTATCATTCAAATATTCAGGATCTGTCTTCAGAGAGTATAAACGTGAATCATTTTTATTTTTAGCTTCAATGCTTATATCGAATGTACGAGTACGTCAAAGTTCGAGAATGTTCTTCCCCAACTAAGAAGCTTTTTACTAAGCCTTTACAATGATTCATTAAATTGGAAAAGTACAGAAACCATCGAACGCAAAAACTAAAGCAACGAAGGAACCAAAAAATATCACGCTTTCAAGACCCTTTATTTAAATTTTTATGAAAAACTGAATAACAATAATGTTACACCTGATTGGTCCGAAAAAAAAATTATAAAAAACTTGTTTTTTATATCACTCAAAAGTAAAAATACAAATCTATTTAGCCAACTTCGAACGAGATAACTTTTTACTCGAAACTGCTTGATAAATATTTTAGCCGCAACTTTTTTAATCTTTATTTTCTGAGACCATCACATGTTTGAGCGTCCTTCTCATCATTAATTATGAAACTGTAACAAAAATAAACGCAAAAACGTCTCAAAAAGTTCAAAATTTTATATTGGGAAAATATGTTTTTTTGTTAAATTTTTGTTTTTGTTAAAAAATGTTGTTTTTGTTAAAAAATGTTTTTTTTGTTAAAAAATGTTTTGTTTTGTTAAAAAATGTTTTCTTTTGTAAAAAATTGGTTTGTTTTGTTAAAAAATGTTTTGTTTGTTATTAAATGGTTTTTTTGTTAATAAATGGTTTTTTTGTTAAAAAATGCATTTTTTTTGTTCAAAACACTTTTGTTAAAAAATGCTGTTTTTGTTAAAAATGTTTTGTTGAAAAATGTTTTGTTAAAAAAATTTTTGTTAAAAAACTTTTTTGTTAAAAAACCTTCTGCCATAAATTTCCCGTCAGAAGCCTTCAAAATGAAAAACAAAAATTATTCTGGTACAATTTCATTTCTCATTTTAGTGCGTTTATAATGGCGCGCGGAGAAATGAATCTTTATTTTCAGACGATATATCAGCTTATGCAAATCTGAGAAATCGCCTTGGTAGCAAGAGTTTCACTGATTAATTTGTAACTTATATGTCATTATTAAAAACGTATGGTTTTCCGAGAAATATGAGATTAGTAAACCGCTTTTTTCTCTCGCTGTTATCGAGTTCACAGACTTTGAAATTTGAAAATCTTATGTGCTTACACTTAATTCCATTCTTGATCTTAATCAGTGAAAAATAATTGAATTCATATCTAATCCAGTTTTCCCGGAATAAGGGCTCAAAAAATGCCTTTGGATAGGCAATTGGGTGTGAGGCGAAGTTCTCGTTTCTGGGTGTGAGGAGGTTAAAAGCAACACCTACCCTCTTAACGGAATCAAATAAATAAAATTGGATCCTATCAAATGAATTTGTGGTCACTTTACTTTTCTACAAAAAAAGCGTTTATTCCGCTTTCATTTGATCCGAGCAAATTGTGCCGACCCCTGGTCGAACTCCTGGAGATCCACCTAAATGGGCAAATTTGAAAAGAAAATATGTGACGCCAACAGGATGAAAGACTCGTAAAATTGATGCCAGTTCATATTAATGTTTAATCAATACATTATTTTACTGTATTCAATCTGAGTCTTTTTTTATCTTTACAATTCAACCTTGTCTGAATTAACCCAAAAGTGAATTTTGCCTATTTTTTGAAAAATTTTTGAAATTAAAATTTATTTATAAATATAGAGGTCCGATTATGAAATAAAAGCATATTGACTTCTTTTAGGGAGTTGCCAAAAAATCATGACTTTTCAAGTTAGACCTAATAATACATCTTTAAATTGTCAAAAAATAAAAGACAATGTAAAAATTTATTGTCGGATCAAACCGGGTAATTCGTAAAAGTGACAATAGGCTTTTATACTTATTTATCAAATTTGTAAGCATCATCAGATTTTTCTATCAATTATATTCCTTATTACATTCGGAAGATAAGATCTGATAAAGCTCTAAAAGTAGTTTTATTTGAAATTTATATTGTCTCATAATTAATATTTTACTTACTTTGACGATTTAAAGGGGTGATTGTTGCTCAATTTTCGGAATATGAAAGCAAATAAATTAATATGCAAGCATTTATTAATTACATTTTTCGAAGTAATTTGCAATATATTTGTCCACCTTCTTTTCACGATTCGATTGAAAACTTATCAGTTTTTTTATTTCTCGAACGGTAATGAAATTTTATGCTTGTTTATAAATATGTTTGTTCTTCATCGGAAAAAAACTTTTAAATACTGTTGAAAAATGTGATGCAATTTTCAGGAGTTGTACTCCCCCCCACTTGCACGACCGTGTTTCAGAACACAGAGAACAAAAATATTTGAGGGGAAGTGTCATTTTGGCCGGCGGAATATCGGAACAGACCCCAGATAGTTCCCCTTATTTTTCATTTCAAGAATTTTGGTGAGTTCTAGAAATTTCTTATCAGACCGCAAATGCATTATTTTGATGTAATTTTTTTTTAATGCAGTTAAAACAGTACTGAAACAAGATAACGATCTACAAATATACTTTCTAGGGTGACTTTTAGAGGAGGAAAACTTTGGCATTATTAAATTTGACACTCGGCGCCACCTGGTGGTGGAAAGAGCCATTACGCTATATTTGAGAAATCGCTATATTTTGATCACGTGACAACCAAAATTTTTTTTTCGTAATTTTTGTTTCCATTTCTCATATATTATTAACCTCCAAGAAATTTCGAAACAACCTACCCAATTTTTTTATTAGTCGATATAAATGATGGACAACTCGTGCAGGTGGGGGTTAAGTTGAACGCTAAACATTTTTTGTTTTCAATTTTCGAAAAATTGTCGGCACGAAAAGTTTCGCATCATGATCAACCTGGGTTCGACTCCCGGACTTCTCAAACATTTATCTATGGTATGATAAATCGATAGAACACATGTTAAACACGCATTAAAAAAATAACTGTGTGCAATCTTTTTCTCTTGTCACACGCGCTTTTAACGTCTCATATCAATTCGCTTTCGACGTCAGCCCGTACGAAGTATCTTAGGCCACATTTATAAAATGAGTGTTGCATCTCTAGATTTTCGACCGAATTGTGATGGTCAGTTGTCTCAAGCTTTGATACATAAGATTCATCTGGTAACTATTAGGCAAATTGTCATCAGGTACCAGAAATCGGCGGATAAGGAATTGGATAAGGCCAAAAGCAAATAGACTGCTGCTGAGTTTGAAGTGGGCCAGGCGATATTATAAACAGACCCCGTCCCACCATTGCTAAGGAGCATAATTTTCGCATGGTCGGTCATTATAACCGGACTAACAGTTCGGTTGTCAGGATCGCTGATGACTCCGGCAACGAAGAGAACAAAAATGTGATGAGAAAGAATTTTCCATCTGAATAATATTCTAGAATTCTAGAAAATTGATTTAAAGTGAACCGGAAATGAAAAGTCCGAAAAAAAAGTTCGTCTGATCGGAAAAAAAGTACCACCAAATTGAAGCTAAGAGCTCACGGATCAAAAAATCTTGAATAAGGAATGAGATCAAGGAAAGGATATAGGATGTTTCCCTTTACAAGCCTGGTATAACTGTTGGAGTCCAAAATTTAATTTCATTCACTGTACACTTTATGTTTTGGCCCTAACCAAGTCCCCGATGGCAATTAACTTACTGTTAGCTATAGTAAACTAAAACTATACTTCTGATCAGTCACATAAAATAATATTTTATTTAACGATTCGTTCCACAATGTTTAGTTTTTCAGATATTCGCCTTCAAAAAACACAAAATCGTGTTTTCCCATGAGGGGTACCCCCTTAAGGGGGTAGCAGCGATGTGGCAGATTGGTTCATGTTTTCGGAGTGATTTATGAAAGAAAAAAAATACGAATTTTTTTTAATAAAAGTGTTCATTCTTGCAAAGTTTATGTTTTTAATTTCAATTCCTTAGAGTATCGTAAATTAATATTCAAAAAACCACTTTTCATTTACAACTCCATTTCCAACTTGACCCGATGTGGGATTTTTTTTTAAGCAATATATTATAAACTTCAGACATTTTCGGGTGTAAATGCACAAATTAGTGGAGAATCATTATCACATGAAAAAAATTTCTCAATATGAAAGTTTTTTCATGAAAAATAGAGAAAACAGAGCTTTTTAGGAAAAAAAATGACCTTCAATTGAGTTTAAATAAAAAAATGTTCTGACTTGAACAGAAAAGTAGCTATTCACAACACGCAATTTTAATAGATTTTTTGAAAAAAATAAAATTATATAAATTGCGTGCCACCGGTGTCACGAGCAGTTTGTAAGTTTCGGAGAAACATTTGTTTACCATTTTCCAAAGAAAACATTTTTAACAAAAGAAAAATTTTTAACAAACAAAAATCATTTTATAACAAAAAAAAACTTTTTTACAAATAAAACATTATTTAAAAAAAACACATAACATTTGAAAAAAACATTTTTTAAAAACAAATACATTTTTTAACAACATAAAAACATTTTTTAACACAAAAACATTTTTTAACAACAGAAACAAAATTTGTTTTAACAAAGAAAACATTTTTAACAAACAAATTTTTACAAAAAAAAAAAACATTTTTCTAACAAATAAACACATTTTTTAACAAAAAAAACATTTTAAACAAAAAACATTTTTGTAAAAAAAAATACCATTTTTTAACAAAAAAACATTTTTAAAAAAAAATTACTTTTAAAAAAAATAACATTTTTTAACAAAAACACATTTTTCACAAAAAACATCTTCTTAGTATCGAAAAAGCATTTTGAGTTTCAAAACACACATTTTTGGAAGGTAAAAATCCTCACACAAAAATATGAAAATATGTCTCGTTGATTTTTAATAGTGTTTTGAAAAGATCTATAATTATGCTTTATTAAAAGTACAGAATGGGGAAACATTTTCTAACAATTTGGACACACGCCGTGCGCAGTATACACGGGTGATTAAGCCGTGGCAAAACACCATACCTAGTTCTTTTGTTGACGAAACATTTTGCCATGCCCCGAATGTACACGTATAATTTTATGTGTAAACTGATATCTCCATATTTTGAATAGTATCTAGAACTAGGGTTAGGTAACTCGTGTCCAGCTGTAACGGTATAGAACGACGCAGAAGCTGTCTTCTTGGAAAGGCTAGGAGTTAGGGTTAAAACAATAGTGGTCGTGTTCCGCGAGGAAAAACGGACCGTATTTCTACAAAAATAACCCAATAGACTTTTCCGAGAAAGTCTTTGCCAGGCCACGCGGTGTACACTATAACCGTATTTTTCTGATGAACCAGCAAATAAAAATTTTTGAGCCTGCACATTGCCCGGGTGTTTCTCTCTAGCGCTATTCGTGGACACTAAGAGCTTTCATGCACACGTTTAGGACTGCTGAAAAAGTTTCAGTTTACTACCGTAAAACAGACGGCCCACTATTATCAGCAAACCCTCTAGACCGGATTCTGAACACCAAACAAACACTGATTTTTACACTTTCCTAATTGGCTTTTTTAAAAAATCCGAACTCGCCCAATTCTGCGCTTATTAACTCTCAGTGACTCATAATCAGATGCCTCTTTTTCACTAAATTCTGTTCTGAACAATCTGAACCATTTTCTCCGCTTCACTTTCCGTTCGCGGATGCTTCAGTAAACAGCCGAAACATGTTTGAATTTTAAATTTGAATAAATCGTCTTTTAGGGTCATTTTTTGTAAAAAAATAAATCGACATTTATAGCGCAAAGCAATGAGCGAAAATTTAAATGTAGATTTCTGAGCATTTTGCCTGCTTATAAATATCTTTAAGCCGCAACTTTTTTAATCTTTACTTTCGTTGAGACCATCACACTGTTTGAGCTCTTCTCTCATTAATTATTAACTGTAAACAAAATAAACCGCAAACACAGTCTTAAAAAGTTACAAATTTTAAAATATGGGAATATCGATAAATTTTTATAAAATGTTTTTTTTGTTAAAAAATGTTATTGTTATGTTTTGTTGTTAAAAAATGTTTTTTTTTTGTAAAAAATGTTTTTTTTTTGGTTAAAAAAATGTTTGTTTTGTTAAAAAATGTTGTTTTGTTAAAAAATGTTTTTTTTATGAAAATGTTGTTGATTTTTGTTTTTCTATAAATGGTTGTTTTATAATGTTTTTAAAAACTGCATTTTTTTTTGTTAAAAACTCTTTTCGTTAACAGAACTCTTTTTGTTTAAAAACCTTCCTGCCGTGAGTTTCATCAGTAGTTCAGAAACAAATAATTCGCTATTTTCCAACGAATTGAAATACGGAAATCAAATAACTAAAAAATTCACCAATTTGATGGCTTCTATTTTTTAACAGAATTTAAAAACCAACAATTAATTTTTGACTTGATTGCGGAAAAATTTTTATAATATTTCTTGAAAAGTCGACAACAAATGACAAAAAAACAATTCATGCATTGTATCTAACAGCAGTCAGAAAATATGGGGAACATGCATTGAAAAAAGTTAATAGTGGCTATTTTTCTTAGTTTATATATATACACATATTACAAAATTAATCGAAAACATTTTTGGACGAAAAGATGCTTAAAATTCATAATGCATCTATGCAATTATTATCGAAAATTTTACGAATTATAAAAAAAGTTTGAACTCAAATCGTTCCTTAAATAGATAAAAAATGATTGTAATGAGCTGATACACATTTATTTTGGTTCCGCTAACGATAATAAGCACAAAAAAATAAAGCAACTAATTATTTTCGTGAATTAAATTGACGCCAGTCTGCCACATCGCTGCTACCCCCTCAAACAAGAAAACTCGGGATTGAAAGCGAATAGATTATTGTCAAATTTGAGGGAATGTCAAATAATAAATAGCATTCAAAAACTGTCCAATATCAGATTTGCTTCCCCAGCAAGGATTAAAAATCGATGAAAATATCGGATATATCATATATGTAGTTTTGAGTCGGTTCGACTATTTTGATGACAAAAATGATTATATAATTTTGTTGAGTTCCTACTAGGAACATCTCGTTCACTTATCAAACCAAAACCCGAAGTCTGATAGTAATGTACAAACTGTACTGTTGTTTATGAGGTTTTATTATATGTCGGCCAGACTATGTTGGGCAGGAGTCCTGCCGCAGGACCCCCAAGGCCCCTTTGATTGACTTAGATGTGGGCAACCCCACGTGGGAAGAGACCTCTCAAACTCCCCTTATTTCAATACGACGTAATTTTTGATTCGGTTCGAGTATTTTGATGACAAAAATGATTATATAATTTTAGGAAGTTTCTACTAGGAACATCTCGTTCACTCATCAAACCTGAATTTAACAATCCAAAAAACAATGACGGAACGAAAGACAAAAAGTCTAAAAGTTATGTATTAATTACGCGTAATGTCTGTATCCCATTTGACTCAAAGTCCATATAGTTGATATCTTGTCGTAAAAAGTGCTCCGCATCCATTCTAGTTTATTACCCAATGTGTTTTAGCTTTTGGGGTGTTCCCCGAGGAGATTCACGCTTAACCAATCAGAGCGCGACTTGGTTAGTTAATTTAAGGGGCGTTTCAATCTCCCCGGAGAAAACCCCAAAAGCTTAAACACATTCGGTATACTCATTTTATAACTCGGAGTTATACGCAGGCTTACATCAGGGATGGCATTTAACCCCTTTTTTATCCCTTTCCAAAGCAAAAGATAGAGAACTTTTTGGGATAAGGATGGAAAATTGCAAAATAGATGGTTTTTTGGGAGCGTGGTTATACGTATTTATAGGCCAGGTCTGAAAAGCAGTACATGTCGCTTGAATTGAACAACGTTATAGGCGTTGAGTCAACGCCGTTGACCATAATAATGAATCTCAAAAACATTTCGTTTGAAAGTCATTTAACTTTTGCCAAAAATTTTTTTTATAAATAATCGAAAAATATTTGAAACCATGTTAATTAAATGAAACTAAGGCCCGATTCCTTAAATTATTTATTGCACCAAATAAGTACTTCTTCAAACTTAAGGGAGTGCCATAAACCCTGCAGACTGGAGTCATTATAACATACGAAAATAATAAGTCAGTATATGTTTTTATGCTTATTATCGTTATAAAAATTTGAAAAAAAATCAAAGAAATATGAAAATTTTCCGTATTTTTCGGCCAAAATTTTTTCTGTTTTTTTATATTTCAATTTGTGACAAAAAACGAAAAAAATGGCATCTTTATCTTTTTTCAAAAACGCCTACATATTTTCTGAGAGCCGTTGGTCGCGCGATTTTCATTTCTTAACTATCGATGAAATTTTTACCACTCGGCTGTACACTCGATAAGTGCCATTTGGCACTAAATATTTATAAATTTTTAAATATTTATAAATTTTATGCTGGTCAAAAATTCTTAATTCAATTGTGGGTGTAATAGGCGACATTTCTTTAGATAGTAAGAATATTTTTTAATATCAAAACGCAATTGAAGGTCAATTTTGATCTCAAGAAAAGTTGTTTTTCTCTACTTTTTGCCATTTTTGACCATTTTTCATGGGAATAAAACTTTCATATCAAGGAAATTTTCTAATTAGCAACATAAAAACAAGACTTTTAGCGCATTACACCCGCCAATGTCTGAATTTTATTAATATCATCTTTAAAAAAAATTCTATGGTCGAGTTAAGTTGGAAATGGAGTTCCAATGAAAAGTGGTTTTTAGTATTTTCACAGATAGTCAGTTAAGTTAAGAAATTAAAAATATGATGGTTTGCAAGAATGGACACTTTTATTAAAGATAAAAAATAAAAAAATAAATTTTCACATTTTTTTCTTTTATTTATCGCTCTGAAAAAATGTACCAATCTGCAGGACTTATGGCACCCCCTTAAGAATGTGTTCTACGTCCGAAGATGCAATAAAGCAAAACTTATCGCAAAAACAATTATTACTTGAAAACAAAAATAAAAAATAACTCAGCAATTTATGGGCACTACTCAGTAGGACACTAGCAAGATGAGAAAAATATCAAAGAAGTCAATAAATAATCAAACTTATTTTATAATTCGAATTTCTATTTTATTTGATGAATATCTATACAATTTCCTTCTGAAAAAAGCAGTTATTAGAAAATCCGGTTTGTTTGACGAGATATTTTTCATAGAATACTAATAACTTCTTGGCCGGACATAGTAAGGGAAAATCTGAGCACAAAATTACGTTTAATCTATAATATATTGCTAATTTTGACAAAAATTGGATGAATAGTATGTTCATCAACGGTTCAGCTTGAGAAAAGAATTTCCAAGAACCCATAATTATTCATACGAAAATGAATACAACTCAAAATCGATGGATCAAAAGCGGAAAAAATGCAAATGCCAATTTAATATTTTAACCGTCATTTTTCCTGGCCAATATGCCAATAACATTAATATTTCATTTTATTTCTTCGTAGTTTTTTGTCCCGAAATTATTTACCGTTTTGGTCGTATTATTTTACTTTAAAACTTTGAATTAATTGGTTTTACAAAAAACGAAAAAAAATTAAGGATTATAATTAGGATTATAATTAGAGAAGAAAAAGAATGAACGCTCCTTATGTTTGATTCATATAGTATGTCACGTTTTTGCTTCCGTTTTTCATTTATGCATAATTCACTATCAACCTATAAAATTGCTCGAATTTGGCAAGCACCTACGTTTTGGCGAGATTAAACCTTTTAGATTGGCAGTAATTTAATTATCCAAAAATTTAAAACAAAAGCAAAAGCTTGACATGCTGTACTGTATTCATGCAGTACAATTCATACCAGAAATTTTTTTAATGATGAAGTTCCAGATTTAAATTTTAAAACGTTTTTAAAATTTCTATTTTAATAGTTGAAAAAGTTTTAATTTGAGTGTCGATAAATAAATTTCACATTATATTTTCAACATTTTATTTTATTAAATACAGGGAGAGGGCAATATCGCCAGCCCAATATATAGTCGAATGAGCTGAAAAAGTCGAATTTAACCTACGCAAAATCATCATTTTTAGCTGAAATAATTCCTGTTCCCATATCCCTTAAACACCTTTTGATTAATCTAATAGATGTAGAATGGGGGAGCCAATCCTAACACTCCTTAGACACCTTCTAGCCACTCATGAGGCTGCTTTTTTTTCTTTTCAGCCCACATCTATAAGATAAATCAAAATGTGTTAAAGGGATATCGTCGAAATTTTTTGGCGAAAACCAACGCAATTTGGCAAAAAATTTCCTGCGATATCGAAAATTATCCCTATTGAGCTTTTCTCTACACGGATCATAATTTTAAGCCAGTGTCCAATCACAATACTCGATTGTGGATTTAATTCAAGAATCCCGTGATTTAATTGGTCACTTTGTCAAAGTTATGACGCTTTCAGAGAAAGACGTGATAGAGATAATTTTCGATATAGGCGCCCAGTACAAAGGAGGTTTCCAATATCGTCGAATGTGCCAATATCGTCGAAATCGTCGGACACGTAGGTATAATCTTATATATCGGTTATTTATTTATCACTGAAGAAATGCAAAGGCGTTTGATATTTTATTGATATTTATGAAATAATTTAAACTGAATGTCTGATTTTGAAGATTTTTATTTAAATATTTAAAGACTGGTTTTAGGTTTATTGAGAATAAGTTCTCTGAAAGTATGGCATCTGAAATGCAGTCGACTTTCAACATAATAGCCAGAATAATCAGTGCGAACAAGATCCAAACATTTGAGTGCTTCTTCCGGTTTTCCTAAAATAAATTTTTATTTTAACTCATTTGAAACTAAAACCCCGCATCAAGGGGGTCTGGAATACATATTATGATTTTGAAACCAATGCAATGGAAATAGGGTGTCCGCAGTACATAAAACATCCTAAGATATTTTTGTTACGTTTAATTTGACGTCAGTGCGTATGAACTATACTTTTGAAATTATATCTATAAAAGCTGAATTCTGATTGGTTAAAATTCGAACCAATCAAAATCAAGGAAATTGATCATTTCTTTTCCAACTTTTTTTCTTGATTTGAAAATTTAACATTCAATATTTATATTTTTAAGTTTTATATTATTTTAGTCTTCAGAAATTTTAAGAGTCACAAAGTTTTTCTAAAGGAGGTCGTAAGGTCTCCAATTTATCTTTTAATTTATAACTGATGAAAACTTTATTGATATTTGATTGAGTAAATTAAGTCAGTTAAATTTGATAAATTATAAAACAATTAAAAAAAATCCCGAAAAAATTTTCAAGTTATTGGATTTCAGAAATTGTGATTTTCTTGAACAATTTACAAAAATTAAAATGTATCCCATAGCAAAGTGACATTTACTGAGTGACCTGCGCTAATTCCCTAGTCGAGCAAATTTTTAAGATAGAACATTCTTAGGAATTACATGTTACGTAAAATTTTAGGTTGATGACGAAAATGAACTTTATTTTTAAAAAAAAATTCAATTATTTTTTTCGAACCTCAGCAAAAATTTGTTCAATGTATCAGAAGCACAAAATACTACGATTGAGTAGTGTACTATTTCCGGAAAGTTTTTGGTCTATTGATCCGATATATTGACTCTGTGCTTACAAAGGTTACCAACGAAACAAATTTAAGAATTCAACGTTCAAATTTTCAGTGGTTAAAGTTTTAACATATCAGAATTGACCATGTTTGCGAATTATTTTGTTTAGTTTCCGAATATAATTTGGTTTTGTTTGTTATCAATTTTTGACGTTTTCAACTATAAAAAACGGCACTGTGGTTTAAATTTGCTTACTAAGTGTCTGAATTATAAGATCGTATCTTTGTAAAAATATATCTGTTTATCACACTTTTGTTAATATTTCAGCCCTGATTAGCAATCATAGTATGTTTTTAAGTTGAACGGCCGAGATATCACCAAAAGTGTCATAAAGGGATATATGAGTTTTAATCTGACTCTGACAATAATCTGAGAGACATATTTTTTCAAGCTAAAATTAAAAACCTTGAAGACGAAGAGCATTACCAAGTTCAAACATTGAGCATGGATGAATATATGCATTTTTTTTAATTTTCTTGAATGATTTGAGAACAATTTGTGCTTCTGCTGCAGCATTCACATATTGACCGAGTTGACTGAAAAATATAGATTTTAAAAACATTGCGATGGCTTTATCTTCGTTATTTTCGGTCAATTTGTCATCTTGTGTTTTTACATAGTCGAGCCAATGAATCGCGATCTTTTCGTTGAAATTTCCCATTTTTGTGTAATTGAAAAAGTAGGCCAGTTCTAGAAAACCAAACGGGAGAGTTGAACTACCTTCGAGGTAAAATTTGGCTTTCTTAGCTACGAACTTTTCGTCAGGAATTGACTTTCCAGCTATCTTTTGGCGGAGACCTTCCACTTTTTCGAGTAAACTCTTTGCTTCAGATATTGAATTCTTGTCTCCTTTAGCAAGCTGAAATTGAATAAATTATCAACAAATAGGCTTTTTGACAAAGTTGAACTCATATTTCTGATAAAGACGTAAATTCACGAACTAAATCATCATCAGGAATCGGATTTTTTGAAATAATCGGGTCAAAAATTTGATCTGAGAATCTGGTCGAGTCAGATTTTTGACTATTCAAAATACAAATTTTTTTTTTATCGATCAGTTTGTTTTGCCTGTCACACACTCAAATATGAGGTGTATCAACAGGCAGGTCACACTATTTTCAGTGTACTAGAAATTTTTATTTCGATGATGAAGTTTAGGAGATGTAACTCTTTTTTAAAAACGTTTTTAAAATTTCTCTATTTTAATAATTGAAAACAGTTTTAATGTGAGTGTCCGATAAATAACTCATTTTCACATTATATATAGTTTTATTTTGGGTTTTTCAACATTGTTTTAGTCTCTTATAATTTAAGAATACAGGCGTAGTCTGGGTCTATATCTCACAATCAATGCGAGCCGAGCTCCAATATGATACACACGGCTAGCGAATGAGTTACTTGAGAGAAATCTCGCGATCCCGATCGTAACGTCGTAAACGTCAAATAAGTCATTCTTCATTTTAAATAAACTTGAAATATCAAACATATCCATTGGTATTCCGCAATAACACTCGCATATATTTAAATCTCAACCTGTCAATTAGAATCAATCACTTAATAGACCTGTAGTTGGGCGGCAAGACCACGGACTTCTAACACTTCCTCGAGAGCGCTAGACACCTATTTCTCACGCCCCTACCTACAAGAGAGACTGACTCTTTTTTTTTTAAACTATTAAATTTCTAGAGTTTGACTTCCTACACATTTACACAGATTTAAGAAATCAAATAGTTGAATTGTTAAAGGGAGACTACAAATACGTTGCTCAACAGAATTTGCCCTTAGAAAATCTGATCGAACACTCTTTATCTATTTCAGGACCGAAAACAACGTATACTGTCATGATAGATATTCTATTCTTTTTTTTTGTGAAAGAATACACAAAAAAAAAACAATCAACAAAAAAAAATTTCCTGCGATATCGAAAATTATCCCCTATTGGACTTTTTCTCTACACGGGACTTATTCCATCAGGAGATAATTTGAGCCCGCACGAGCTGCCTTACCTCATCAATCACAAAATAACCATCACTACGTTTACTATACCAGGGCCGGTTATATTCCAGATAGCGGTAACGCGTGATAACTCGCGAGAAAAATTACTATTTTTTTGGATAAAAATAATTGTGGAGGAAAGGAATTCGCACTTCTCTATTTAACGAAGATACATAAGTTCCTCGCGAATAATTCCAAATTTTGATGTAAAAAATGCTGAGTCCACATTCATCAAAGTTATATAGAAAAAGCTTCTAAAGTTACTGAGAATCACTGCGATCGCTTTTAGAATAGCAGAACGAGAACACCTTCGAATCAGAGAGATTACTCTACTAGCGCGCCCCATGTAAAAGGAGGCTTTCCAATATCGGTCGAAGATGTGCCTAATATCGTCGAAATACGTCGGAACCACGTAGGTATATACTTATATATCGGTTTATTTATTATTCACTGAAGAAATGCAAAGGCGTTTGATATTTTATTGATATTTATGAAATAATTTAAAAATGTCTGATTTTGAAGATTTTTATTTAAATATTAAAGACTGGTTTTACGGTTTTATGAGATAAGTTCTCTGAAAGTATGGCATCTGAAATGCAGTCGACTTTCAACATAATAGCCAGAATAAATCAGTTCGAACAAGATCCAAAACATTTTGAGTGCTTCTTCGGTTTTCCTAAAAATAAATTTGAATTTTAAACTGTCATTTGAAACTAAAAACCCGCCATCAAGGGGGTCTGGAATACAAAGTATGATTTTGAAACCAATGCAATGGAAATAGGGTGTCCAGAATACACAAAACTTCCTAATATTTTTTTTACGTTTAATTTCACGTCACTGCGTATGAACTTATACTTTTTTTGAAAATAAATCATAAAAGCTGAAATTCTGATCGGTTAAGATCGAACCAATCAAAATCAAGGAAATTGATCATGTTTTTTCCATTTTTTTACTTGATTGAAAAATTTAAAATTAAATATTTAATTTTAAGTTTTATTTATTATTTTGTGTCTTCAGAAATTTTAAGAGGTCACAAAGTTTTCTAAAGGAGGTTGTAAGGTCTCCAATTTATTCTTTTAATTTTAACTGATGAAAACTTTATTGATATTTGATTGAGTTAATTAAGTCAGTTAATTTGAAAAAATTAGAAAAAAATAAACAAAAATTCCCGAAAAATTTTAAGTTATTGGATTTCAGAAAATTATTCTGAACAAATTACAAAAAGTCAAAATCGTATCATTAGCAAAGTGACCATTTAACTGATAAACCTGCCGATTATATTCCCTTCGATGCTCAAATTTTTAAAGATAGAAATTCTAGGAAATTACATTTAATCAAGTAAAAGTTTATGAATGTGTTCGATGAACGAAAATTTAGAACACTTTATTTTTTAACCAAGAAAAAATTCAATTTAATTTTTTTCGAACCTCAAAGCAAAAAATTGTGTTCAATCGTATCAAAGCAAAAAATACTACGATGATAGTGTCTAATTTCCGGAAAGTTTTTGGTCTATTGATCCGATATATTACTCGTGCTTACAAAAGGTTACCCAACGAAACAAATTTAAGAATTCAACGCGTTCAAATTTTCAGTGGTTAAATTTTAACATATCAGAATTGACCATCTTGGCGAATTTTTTTGTTCAGTTTTCCGTAATAAATTTGGTTGGTTTTGTTATCAATTTTTGACGTTTTCCACTATAAAAAAACGGCACTGTGGTTTAAATTTGCTTACTAAGTGTCTGAATTATAAGATCGTATCTTTGTAAAAATATATCTGTTTATTCACAACTTTTGTTAATACTTTCAGCCCTGATTAGCAATCATAGTATGTTTAAAGTTGAACGGCCGAGATATTACCACAAGTGGTCATAAGGGATATATGAGTTTTAATCTGACTCTGACAATAAATCTGAGAGATATTTATTCAAGCTAAAATTAAAAAACCTTGAAGAACGAAGCAGACCTCCCAAGTTCAAACATTGAGCATGGATGAATATATGGATTTTTTTAAATTTTCTGAATGATTTGAGAACAATTTGTGCCTCTGCTGCAGCATTCACGTATTGGCCGAGTTGACTAAAAAATATAGATTTAAAAAACATTGGCGATGGCTTTATCTTCGTCATTTTCGGTCAATTTTTCCATCTTGGTGTTTTTTACATAGTCGAGCCAATGAATCGCGATCTTTTCGTTGAAATTTCCCATTTTTGTGTAATTGAAAAAGTAGGCAAGTTCTAGAAAACCAAACGTGGAGAGTTGAACTACCTTCGAGGTAAAATTTTGGCTTTTTAGCTACGAAACTTTTCGTCAGGAATGACTTTCCAGCTATCTTTTGGCGGAGACCTTCTACTTTTTCGAGTAACCTCTTTGCTTCAGATATTGATTCTTGTCACCTTTAGCAAGCTGAAATTGAATAAATTATCACAAATAGGCTTTTTGACAAAATTGAACTCATATTTCTGATATAAGACGTAGATTCACGAACTAAATCATCATCAAGGAATCGGATTTTTCGAAATAATCGGGTCAAAAATTTTGAATCTGAGAATCTGGTCGAGCAGATTTTTGACAATTCAAAATACAAAATTTTTTTTAATCGATCAGTTGTGTTTTGCCTGTATTCAATGAGCTTCAATATAATACCTACAAAGCTGTAAACAAGCTGTGAAATTTGAAAAAAACCTTATTTGCAATACAAATTAATTACCATGGC
>SCLH01000540.1:93247-124670 GCA_004367855.1 Oikopleura vanhoeffeni | reverse complement strand
AGCTTCAATCAATAAATCCTACAAGCTGTAAACAACTGTGAAAATTTTGAAAAAAAAACTTTATTTGCAATACAATTAATACCATGAAAATTTAATTTTTTCTATAATTTTGGCTGGTAATTCAAAATTATATTGAAATTGTTTGATTGAATGCTATTTTGAAAACTTTTGGCATTTTTGACATTTCTTTTTTGTGTCATTCGACATATAAAATTAAACTGCTATATTATACCTTACTATGGCGCTTAGACGATTTGAGCTCATACAGAAAAAAGACTAATCAGAAAATAGCCCTTTTTTCGAAATATGATAGTGCCAAAATAAAATCTGAATTTGGCGTAGAAAGATAAAATTAATATTTCTGAGTTCGGAATTCAATCAAAATTATATCAAATCGCCATTGAGGTATTAACAATCAGTTCTAATAACCAAATCACAGGCAACACGAAAATTTTTATTTGTTTCGTTAAATTTAGACGATTATCTTATTATTTATGTATAAGAAAATCGTTTAAGTTAACAGGAAAAATAACTTTTAAAATATGCTGCAAAATTTAATAATGATTATTAACGGGTTATAACCAAAAATAAATTTTGTAAGTTCTTTGAAGTACGAAATTCAGGTTTTTTAAAGTTAAATGTTGTGTGAGAACACTTTGTCTTCCTAATTGACATATTTTATCATAAAATAGTCTTAAAAATAATTATGAAGGAACAAAAGGTGTTGTTGGCAACTTTTTACATCGAATTTAACTTACCAAAACCTATTTTATGTACTTAAAAAACTTTGAATAATCTGAATTTCTGATCTCATTAAAATTCGGACAATTATTCCGTTTCACAATTAATATCTGTTCATGTAAATATATATCAATAAATAAATAATAAAATTATATAGGGCAAAAATTTTTGAAAATTCTGAATTTTGAAGAAAAAGGTACATATAATTTCAATTTTTTTCTGATGAAATTTAAGCTACTATAAATCTGCACAAATTAATAAAGTCTGAGCTGTTGAGTTTGCCGTCCTACTTTTTGTTTAATTGCCATAATATAATGCCATTATTTTGCTCTGTGACGATTGGAAATAAGAACTTTTAAAGCTAAAAAATGGTACTTCAATGTTTCCAAGCTTCTAGTAGAGAAAATTTTATATGTCATTTCAAATGAAAGGACTTTTTTATTAAACTTTTCTATAAAAAAATAGATTTGGTATATTTTTTCAAGATTTACAAAACCCGGAATCAGTTCTAGCGAGTTCAGTAGGAAGAGCTAGAAGGTGATTTAAACCAGTGGAAATTAAAGAGTTTTACAGCCTCCTTGTTTTGCTTTACAGCGTGGCGACCAATATTTGACCTCAATATAGCCTGGAGCAAAACTGAAGTAAGATTGACTTTGTGGTGTGTACCAGTTTTTTGCACTCTAGTGAACCTATTAAGTATATCATTGACCAACAGTTTTAAAGAAACGCTGATAAGGAAAGGTCCGTTCCTCTCCGGTTCTTTTGAGTGAATTTCAAGTCTATGACGATAAACTAAATTGACTTTGAACTTTGACGGGTTAAATCGAGAAAAAACAGAGCATCCTGAGTATCAAGGCGGCCGACCTTAATCGTAAGTAAAGCACGGTCTTTTTAAAACGACTTATCTGATAACGTTTTTGAAAAGCTCAAACTGAGGCACAAATAATAAGAGTAAAAATAATTCACAAAAAAATGATCCGACATCAGATCATTGTCCCACAATTTTTTGTCACTGAAAACTGATAATGGTTTTAGTAATCTACAGATAAAAGTAGAAAAAATGGTCTGATGTTTGACCAATGTCAATCTTTATATCATTTCAAAAAAATATTTGTGCTCAGTTTTGAGTTATCTTAAAACCTTATTAGAATTATTCGCTTTTTCAAAGCCCAAAACTATTCGATTCATTCGCCGTTTTTGAACGGAATTGCTCTTTCTTCCCGTTAAGGATATATAATCTAAAATTTGAAAATGTGAAATGAGTTTTACAAAATTTCAAATTTTAAATTCTTTTTAGATATTGCACAAACCATCTACAGTTTATGTATAAGTCCGTCAGAAATCTATAGAATATATAATAATATTATATGAATCGGCGTGAATTTCATAAATAACACCAAAATGTATACTTACAGACCGCGTGAAGTCAGACGACGTGCGGAGTCATGTTTTTATAATTACATATATGTTAATTCAGGTTTTCAATCTGAAAAAAACGGTCTCTCACAACTTGGAATGGCGGATGTCTGATATATCGTCAGAACGTTTGTTTTTCAGCAACCTTCCAAACTTCTTACTTCAACTTTGGACGGTCTGGGGAAAATAACGGCATCATTTTCTATAATTTTGCTGGTAATTCAAAATTAATTGAAATTGTTTGAACTTGATGCTATTTTGAAAACTTTGGCAATTTTTGACATTTTCTTTTTTTGTGCCATTCGACATATAAAATTAAACTGCTATATTTATACCCTTACTGTCGTAGAAAGATAAAATTAATATTTCTGAGTTCGAATTCAATCAAAATTATATCAAATCGCCATTTGAGGTATTAAAAACCATGCAGTTCTGAATAACATAATCACAGGCAAATTTTTATTTGTTTTGTTAAATTTCAGACGATTATTCTTATTATTTATGAAAAATCGTCTAAGTTTTAACGGAAAATAACTTTTGAAATTGTGCTTTTAAAATTGTGCTTTTAAAATTGTGCTGCAAATATGATATATGGTTTATAACGGGTTATACACAAAAATAATTTTGTAAGTTCTTTGAAGTACGAACATCAGGGTTTTTTAAGTTAAATGTTGTGTGAGAACACTTTGTTTCCTTCCTAATTGTACATATTTTATCATAAAAATAGTCTTAAAAAATAATTATGAAGGAACAAAGGTGTTGTTGGCAACTTTTTACATCAAATTTAACTTACCAAAACCTATTTTATGTACTTCAAAAAACTTTGAATAATCCTGAATTTTCTGATCATTAAAATTCGGACAATTATTCCGTTTCACAATATACTGTTCATGTAAATTTATATTATTTCAAAATAATATAAATTATATAGGCAACAATTTTCTGAAAAATTTAGATTTTTAAAAAAAGGTACATATTTTTCCATTTTTTTTTCTTGATGAATTTAAGCTACTAAAAGTCCTGCAAAAATAAATGAAATCTGAGCTGTTTGAGTTTGTTGTTCGTATTTGTTTTCGATGCCATAAATAATGCCTCATTATTTTGCTTTTGTGACGATTTGAAATAAGGAATTTCAAAGCTAAAAAACGACTATCAATGTTCCCAAGCTATCTAGTAAAGAATTTTTATTGGTCATTTCAAGGTGAAGGATTTTTTTCTTATAAACTTTTTTTCGAAAAAATCAATTTTTCGTTAAATTTTTCAAGATTTTACAGAAAACCCGAAATTTAGTTCTAGCGAAGCCGTAGGAAGAGCTAGACGGATGATTTTTGGGCCAGTGGAAATAAAGAGTTTTTCTGTCACCTTATTTCTGCTTCAGGTTGGCGACCAATATTTGACCTCAAATGACCCGTCAAAGTTTAAGGTCAATTTCAGGTCCATTGTATAGACTTGAGCGTCCGCTCAAGAAATCAGAAGGGTCGACATTTTGAGGAGCGTATTAAAAACTGTGAGTCAATTATATACCGTAAGGTCGCTAGAGAGGCAAAACTGGTCTTAAGATTGACCTTGAGTGTTGACCAGTTGTTGCACTCTAGCGACCTCTTAGTAAATGATTGAACCAAAGTTTTAAATACCCTCATAAGAAAGTCGTTTCTTCCGGTTCTTTTGACTGTACTTTTAAGTCTATACGATGAACTTGAAATTGACCTTGAACTTTGACGTGTTATTTGAGGTCAAATATTGGTCGCCGACCTAAAAGCAAAAAATCAGTAACCGAAAAACGCTTTAATTCCACTTGCCAAAAAATCAACCTTCTAGCTCTTCATACGGCTTTGCTAGAATTGGATTCCGGACTACTTGTAAAATCTCGAAAAATTGACCGAAAAATATTTTTTTTTAAATTAAAATTTTTTTTTCCACAAGATAGCTTGATAACATTGATACCCATTTTTTAGTTTTAAAATTTCTTATTTCATCGTCGTGTATCAATTATAGTTCAAATTATAGTTGAAATTGATCAACGAATCAAAAACGTTACGAAATAAAGTCTTGGATTAGGCTGTTACAGATTTTTCTAAACCCACTTGGATTCTCTATCTGAACTGATATATATATATTGGTCAATATGGGAATAAGGATCAATCTATTTCATCTAGCCAAAGTCCAAAATCAATATTTTTATACGTAAAAGTCATTTAATTTAAAAATGTTCATTTTTGCGGCGAACCACCGAAAGAGTATCAAAATATGATAGAAAACCCTACTGTGGAAATTTTCTAATGAAGACTGTCACCTCCGGATTTGGTCGAAGAAAAAATCGCGAAAAATTCGGAAATTTCGAAAATTTTAAGACAAAAATTTTCGCATAAAATGAATATCATTTGCATCCTCGGATTTTCGATACCTATTTTAGCCTATCTTTTGGCCTTCAGAAGTGACAGTCTAGTACACTGTTTCCTCCCTAATTTCTTATGGTATAAAACTATTATTGAAAAACAGAAACTAATTGGTTTTTCCATTTTGTTTTTTACTTTGGATTTTGGCAAAAGAATAAGTGATCACTAATATTCAAAATTTTAAATTAAAGTTTCTCTATGAATTTATTATGAATCGTCCCATTTAAATCGTCCCCGCAAAACTGAAACAAATACCGACACGAAAACGTCTTCTAGTTAGGATATTTGTATTCATGAAATAAAATCCCTTTAATTTAGCTTTAAAAAGTACATTGTAGATTAAATTTTTTTTTATTTTGTAGTTTTATGCACATAATTTTATTCAAGATCGTTATATCTTTAATCGAGGAAAAACGAGCATTCCAAGTCAAAGGCGGCGAATTAATCCGAATAAACACGGCTTTTGAAAACGACTTATTTGATAACGTTTTTGAAAAGCTCAAATTGATCACAAATATTTAGAGATAAATACATTCACAAAAAATTGATCTGAATCAGACCATTGTCCCCAATTTTTTAACAAAAACTAATAATTAAACAATTTTAGTAATCTCAGATTAAAATCGAAAAAATGGTCTGATTCGGACCAATTAATATTTGTCTTATTATTCAAAATATATTTGCGCTCAGTTTTAGCTATCTTAAAACGTTATCAGATAAGTCGTTTTCAAGAGCCAAATTAATTCTGATCAATTCGCCGCCTTTGACTTGGAATGCTCGTTCTTCCTCGATTAAAGATATATTTGAATCTAAAATTTGAAAATGTGAAAAGTTTTAAAAATTTCAAATTTTAATTTTTTAGATATTGCACAAACCATACATTTATGTAATAATCCGCAGAAATCTATAGAAATATAACTAATAATTATATTAATCGCCTGAATTTTCATAAAATAAACCAAAATGTCACTTACAGACCGTAAGTCAGACATGCGAGTCATGTTTATAATTATCATATAATCAATCAGATGAACAACACGGTTTCTCACAACTTGGAATGCGGATGTCTGATATATTCAGACGTTGTTTTTCAGCAACCTTCAAACTTCTTAACTTCATACATTGAGGTCTGGAAAATAACGGCATCATTTTAATATGATTAATAGCGTGACCACTTGGTCCGAAAAAAGTATATTTTTAATTTTGAAATGAGATTTTTGATAAAATTTTGGAAGTCATATTCAGACTTATTTATGTTCTTTTTTCTATAAATATGGGCAAACATTTTTAACAATCAAAGACTTCAATCGGATAATTCGTTTCAAAAACATTTAATGTTAACAGTGTGGATACCCTGTTAACTACTGACAGGTATTTTTGTTTTTAAATNCGAGTTAACGGCCCGGATGAAATTTTTTTGAGTAAAACTCTCAACCTAGGGGCCTGCCCACGTTCTTCTTGGTCATAAAGCATAACAATTATTCTCTATCTTCCAAAGCTTCAGGAGGAAGTAGGCCTTTTGAAGTGTAAATGTCGCACTTTTGGAAAGGAGTCCTGATTGGTCGGGATTTATCAGGAGGCCTCCGATGTTTTCTTGGAAGCAAGATCAAGTTCAATTACCTAAAACTGAAATCCATATGTTTGTGCTGTTTCTAGTATTTCATTGAGGCGACGCTGAAAACCTGTTTTTTGGCCTTAAAATGCGACCAGTACTCCCTTAAAACGTTATCAAATAAGTCGTTTTCAAGAGCCAAATTAATTCCGATCAATTCGCCGCCTTTGACTTGGAATGCTTGTTCTTCCTCAATTAAAGATATATTTGAATCTATAATTTGAAAATGTGAAAAGTTTTAATAATTTCAAATTTTAATTTTTTAGATATTGCACAAACCATACATTTATGTAATAATCCGCAGAAATCTATAGAAATATAACTAATAATTATATTAATCGCCTGAATTTTCATAAAATAAACCAAAATGTCACTTACAGACCGTAAGTCAGACATGCGAGTCATGTTTATAATTATCATATAATCAATCAGATGAACAACACGGTTTCTCACAACTTGGAATGCGGATGTCTGATATATTCAGACGTTGTTTTTCAGCAACCTTCAAACTTCTTAACTTCATACATTGAGGTCTGGAAAATAACGGTCATGTTATTATGATTTAATACCGTGACCACTTGGTCCGAAAAAAGTATATTTTATTTTGAAATGAGTATTTTTGATAAAAATTTTGGAATGTCATATTCAAGACTTATTATGTTCTTTTTTCAACAATCAAAGACTTCAATCGGATAATTCGTTTCAAAAACATTTAATGTTAACAGTGTGGATACCCTGTTAACTACTGACAGGTATTTTTGTTTTTAAATTTGGATGCTTTTCAAATTTCTCAAAAAGTTTTAAGGCTGTGGCGCCTCTAAAAAAAGTTACGGCATTTTCAAGAAAATATATTTGTGGTGAAATTTTGATAAAAGTTTTGAGGCGCTGGGTAAAAATTGAGACAAAAAAAACGAGTTGCTCATCTCTTTGCCTTCGGCTTTCATGAAGCGTATTTTCAACCTTCATTGTTTAAACAGTCTAGGAATCAATTCATTTTCCCAAAGGATCCTTGAGTTTTTTCTATTTTATGCAAAATTCAAAAAAATATAGTCCAAGAGTTTGACGACTTTTTCTTGCGGCATAATACTAGATAGGAATCATGTCAATCGCTTATCGATTGAACCAATGACTCTTTGAGTATTATTTTTTTTAATCTGTCAATATATGCGTAGGTTGAGATATAAGTTATCGAAAATGTATTACGACTCGCCTCTCATGCAAGAGATTTCGATAAAGTTGGTTTTGATTTCAAGGAAGACATCCGTTCTGCCCGTGGGATACATTTAAAACTTTCAGAATTTAGGTCCCACATAGTTTACCAGTGTTCTTAAACGGGATCGGGTTCCCGAGTCGGCGGGATCGGGATTTGAGAAACATACAACTCGGGACCGGGCGGGATCGGAATTGAAAACTGCTCCCGATTAAGAACACTTGGGTTGACTTCAAAGTAAAAAAACTATGTGATGCAGGCTTGTAAAAGGGAAGGGGAAGAAAGGGGAAGGGAAGGGAACCAACCTCAAGGGGAAGAAGGGGAAGGAAAAATTCAGGGGGATCCCCTATATTCCCCTCAAAAAATTTGAAAAAAATGAAAGTTTTTAACTTTAAAAATTGATTTTTCGTAGTACAGAATCCGGCTGTTAATTGGTCAGAATTACAGTTTTTGTCTATCCAATTATAATCATTTCACTGAAAAATTTTCATAATTGAGCAATGGATAGGGATAGAAAATCCAGGGATAGCTTCATCTCCTATGGGTGGTTTTATCTCCTCTTTCATCCTTTTTTATCCCCTAGCCATCTCCTTTTCTATCCCTTTTTTTGAAAAAATACGCAACACAAAATACGCAACACAAAATACGCAAGCCTAATGTGATGTAACAAACAAGGGTGATTCTGAGTCACAATTTGTGACACATATTTTTATGATATTTCCAATGGATAACAAATTACGATAAAATGACAATTTAATTTTAGATTTATTGGTCTGAGTTTCTCTCATCCTTAATTTGAGATAGTGTTTTAATAATGAAAAACGTTTTATTTTCGTCCTTGAAGTAACTAGGTAGAATATATGTTCAGCAAAGTGTGACAGAATAATAAGCCGTTTAAATCTCATAAAAAGAATGAACCATTCAAGAGGGTTAAATCGGATCACCAGAACTGAATGTTCAATAAATAATTTTTATTCTAGTTCGATGATTCTACATGTATAGCTATTTATTGTCTAAATTATGCTTTACCAGATTTAAACTATAATGTGCTGAGTCTAAAATAAATCAGCAAATTATGAGGATAATTTGAAGATTGATCTATTACGGTACTGTTGGTGCGATACCATAGGAAAATGTTTGAGAAGTTTGGGAGTCGAACCCAGGTAACAGGAGCATGATCGAGTCGCGCTAACCTCTATGCGAACTGCTCATATCTCTTTATCACACTTTGGTTAGAATGCGTAGCCACTTCTCATTTTAACGTGTGATTTTAACGTTGTGGCTTCACATTCTAACCAAAGTGTAATAAAGGGATATAAATTATATCATATCCCTTTATCACACTTTTGTTAATATCCCGGCCCTACTACTGAAAAACACACTACGTTTGCTAATCAGGGCCGGGATATTAACAAAAGTGTGATAAAGGGATATGATATAATTTATATCCCTTTATTACACTTTGGTTAGNCAAATATGAGGTGTATCAACAGGCAGGTCACACTATTTTCAGTGTACTAGAAATTTTTATTTCGATGATGAAGTTTAGGAGATGTAACTCTTTTTTAAAAACGTTTTTAAAATTTCTCTATTTTAATAATTGAAAACAGTTTTAATGTGAGTGTCCGATAAATAACTCATTTTCACATTATATATAGTTTTATTTTGGGTTTTTCAACATTGTTTTAGTCTCTTATAATTTAAGAATACAGGCGTAGTCTGGGTCTATATCTCACAATCAATGCGAGCCGAGCTCCAATATGATACACACGGCTAGCGAATGAGTTACTTGAGAGAAATCTCGCGATCCCGATCGTAACGTCGTAAACGTCAAATAAGTCATTCTTCATTTTAAATAAACTTGAAATATCAAACATATCCATTGGTATTCCGCAATAACACTCGCATATATTTAAATCTCAACCTGTCAATTAGAATCAATCACTTAATAGACCTGTAGTTGGGCGGCAAGACCACGGACTTCTAACACTTCCTCGAGAGCGCTAGACACCTATTTCTCACGCCCCTACCTACAAGAGAGACTGACTCTTTTTTTTTTAAACTATTAAATTTCTAGAGTTTGACTTCCTACACATTTACACAGATTTAAGAAATCAAATAGTTGAATTGTTAAAGGGAGACTACAAATACGTTGCTCAACAGAATTTGCCCTTAGAAAATCTGATCGAACACTCTTTATCTATTTCAGGACCGAAAACAACGTATACTGTCATGATAGATATTCTATTCTTTTTTTTTGTGAAAGAATACACAAAAAAAAAACAATCAACAAAAAAAAATTTCCTGCGATATCGAAAATTATCCCCTATTGGACTTTTTCTCTACACGGGACTTATTCCATCAGGAGATAATTTGAGCCCGCACGAGCTGCCTTACCTCATCAATCACAAAATAACCATCACTACGTTTACTATACCAGGGCCGGTTATATTCCAGATAGCGGTAACGCGTGATAACTCGCGAGAAAAATTACTATTTTTTTGGATAAAAATAATTGTGGAGGAAAGGAATTCGCACTTCTCTATTTAACGAAGATACATAAGTTCCTCGCGAATAATTCCAAATTTTGATGTAAAAAATGCTGAGTCCACATTCATCAAAGTTATATAGAAAAAGCTTCTAAAGTTACTGAGAATCACTGCGATCGCTTTTAGAATAGCAGAACGAGAACACCTTCGAATCAGAGAGATTACTCTACTAGCGCGCCCATGTAAAAGGAGGTTTCCAATTCGTCGAAGGTGCCTAATATCGTCGAAATACGTCGGAACCACGTAGGTATATACTTATATATCGGTTTATTTATTATTCACTGAAGAAATGCAAAGGCGTTTAATATTCATGATATTTTTAAGAAATAATTTAAAAACTGTCTGATTTTGAAGATTTTTATTTATAATAGTCTAAAGACAGGTTTTAGGTTTTATGAGATAAGTTCTCTGAAAGTATGGCAGCTGAAATGCAGTCGACTTTCATACATAAATATGCCAGAATAAATCACTTTGAACAAATCCAAGAACATTTTGAGTGCTTCTTCGGTTTTCCTAAAAATAAATTTTAATTTTAAAGCTGGTCATTTGAAACTAAAATACACCGGTTCCGCATCTAAGTGGGTCTGGAATACATAGTATGATTTTGAAACTAATGCATGGAAATATGGGTGTCCGCAAGTACGAGTAAAACTTCCTAGAGCATATTTTTGTTATCGTTTAATTTTGACGTCAGTGCGTATGAACTTATACTTTTTTTAAAATTATATATCTATAAAAAAACTGAAATTCTGATGGTTTAAAATCGAACCAATCAAAATTTCAAGGAAATTGATCATAGTCTTTTCCAACTTTTTTTCTTAGATTTTGAAAAAATTAAACATTCCAAATATTTAATTTTAAAGTTTTATTTATTATTTTAGTTCTTCAGAAATTTTAAGAGGTCACATAAGTTTTTCTAAAGGAGGTCGTAAGGCTCTCCAATTTATTCTTTTAATTTATAACTGATGAAAACTTTATTGATATTTGATTGAGTAAATTAAGATCAGTTAAATTTGTAAATAAAATTAATAAAACAATTAAAAAAAATTCCCGAAAACATTTTCAAGTTATGTGGATTTCAGAAAATTGTGATTTTCTTGAACAAATTTTACAAAAAAATGTAAAATGTATCCCATTAGCAAAGTGACCATTTACTGAGTGAAACCTGCGCTATATTCCCTAGTCGATGCATCAAATTTTTAAAGATAGAACGATTCTTAGGAAATTACATGTTAACGTAAAATTTATGAATGGTTGATGAACGAAAATGAAACTTTATTTTTTAACCAAAAAAAATTCAATTTATTTTTTTCGAACCTCAGCAAAAAATTGTGTTCAATGTATCAAAGCAAAAAATACTACGATGATAGTGTACTCTAATTTCCGGAAAGTTTTTGGTCTATTGATGCCGATTATATTGACTCGTGCTTACAAAAGGTTACCCAACGAAAACAAATTTAAGAAATTCAACGCGCTTCAAATTTTCAGTGGTTAAAGTTTTAACATATCAGAATTGAACGCATTTTTGCCGAATTATTTTGTTAGTTAGTTTTCCGTAATAAATTTTGGTTTGGTTTTGTTATCAATTTTGACGTTTTCCACTATAAAAAAACGCACTGTGGTTTAAATTTGCTACTAAGTGTCTGAAATTATAAGATCGTAATCTTTCGTACAAAAATATATCTGTTTATCAACACTTTTGTTAATACTTTCAGCTCTGATTCAGCAAATCATAGTATGTTTAAAGTTGAACGGCCGAGATATTCACCACAAGTGGTCAATAAAAGGGATAATGAGTTTTAATCTGAACTCTGACAATAATCTGAGAAGAACATATTTTTTCTATAGCTTAAAATAAAAACCTTGAAGAACGAGAGCATGACCTCCCAAGTTCACACATTGAGCAGGATGAAATATGCGTCATTTTTTTAAATTTTCTGAATAGATTTGAGAACAATTTGTGCTTCTGCTCAGCATTCACATATTGAACCGAGTTGACTAAAAAATAATAGATTTAAAAAACATTGAGCGATGGCTTTATCTTCGTCATTTTCGGTCAATTTTGTCCATCTTGTGTTTTTTCAATAGTCGAGCCAATTGAATCGCGATCTTTTCGTTGAAAATTTCCGCAGTTTTTGGTGTAATTGAAAAAGTAGGCCAGTTCTAAAAACCAAACGGGAGAGTTGAACTACTTCGAGGTTAAAATTTTGGCTTTCTTAGCTACGAAACTTTTCGTCAGGAATGACTTTCCAGCTATCTTTTGGCGGAGACCTTACACTTTTTCGAGTAACCTCTTTGCTTCAGATATTGAATTCTTGTCTCCTTTAGCAAGCTGAAATTGAATAAATTATCACAAATAGGCTTTTTGACAAAAGTTGAACTTCAATATTTCTGAAAAGACGTAAATTCACGAACTACAATCATCATCAAGGATCGGATTTTTTGAAATAATCGGGTCAATAAATTTTGAATCTGAGAATCTGGTCGAGCAGATTTTTGACTATTCAAAATACAAATTTTTTGTTAATCGATCAGTTTGTTTTGCCTTATTTCAATGAGCTTCAATATAATACCTACAAAGCTGTAAACAAGCTGTAAAAATTTTGAAAAAAAAAAACTTCATTTGCAATACAAATTAATTACCAATGGAAATTTTAATTTTTCTATAATTTTGCTGGTAATTTCAAGAATTTACTTGAAAATTGTTTGAACTTGAATGCTATTTTGAAAACTCGTTTGGGCAATTTTGACAATTTTCTTTTTTGTGCCATTCGATCATATATAAATTAAACTGCTAATTTCTATCCCTTACTTGTCGTAGAAAAGATAAATATTAATATTTCTGTATTCGAATCATCAAAAAATTATAAATCAAATCGCCATTTGAGGTATTAAGACACCATGCAGTTTCTGAATAACCTAAATCACAGGCCAAATTTTTAATTTGTTTTGTTAAATTTCAGAACGATTATTCTTATTATGTATGAAATAATTCGTCTAAAGTTTTAACTGGAACAAAATTAACTTTGAAATTGTGCTTTTAAAATTGTGCTTTTAAAATTGTGCTTGGCAAATTAATGATATATGGTTTAATAACGGGTTATAATCCACAAAAATAATTTTGTAAAGTTCTTTGAAGTACGAAAACATCAGGGTTTTTTAAGTTAAATGTTGTGTGAGAACACTTTGGTTTCTCCTAATTGATACACTTATTAGTTCTCGATAAAGATAGTCTTAAAAAATAATTATGAAGGAAACAAAGGTGTTGTTGGCAACTTTTACATCAAATTAAACTTACCAAAAACACTATTTTATGTACTTCAAAAAACACTTTGAATAATCCTGAGATTTTCGAATCATTAAAATTCGGGAGCAATTATTCCGTTTCACAATAAAGCTGGTTCATGAAATTATATTATCAAAATAAATAATAAATTTATAATAGGAAACAATTTTCGAAAAATTTAGAATTTTTTGGAAAAAAAGGTACATATGTAATTTTCAATTTTTTTTGTTCTTGATAATTGTTAAGCTACTATAAAAGTCGCACAAAAATTAATGAAAATCTGAGGCTGTTTGAGTTTCGTTCCGTATTTTTTTTTCCCGATCCAAAAATGCTTTTTCATTCATTTTGCTTTTGTGAAACGATTGAAAATAAGGGAATTTTAAAGCTTAAAAACAGACCTCATCAAATGTTTCCAAGCTGATCCTAGTGAAGAGAATGTTTATATTGGTCATTCAAGGTGAAATGATTTTTTTTCTTATTAATATTTTTGTTCTGAAAAAAAACGATTTGTCGTTAATTTTATGTCAAGATTTTACAAGAAAACCCGGAAAATTCACTTCTAAGCGACACCCGTATGGAATGAGCTAGACGATGATGGTTTGGGCCAGTGGAAGTCAATAGAGTTTTTTCTGTCAACTTATTTCTGCTTCAGCGTTTTGTGCGAACCAATATTTTGACCTCAGAATGACCCGTCAAAGTTTAAGTCAATTTCAGGTCCATTGGTATAGACTTGAGCGTCCGTCTCAATGATAATAGAAGGGTCGAACATTTGAATGGGCGTATTTAAGAGATGTGAGTCAATTATATAACCAGTAATGACGCTAGAGAGGCATACTGGGTCTTAAGATTGAACCGTTGAGTGTTGACCAGTTGTTGCACTCTAGCGACCTCTTAGTAAATGATTGAACCAAAGGATTTTAAATACCCCTCATAAGATAAGTCCGTTTCTTCCGGTTCTTTTGACTGTACTTTAGAGTCTAATACGATGAACTTGAAATTGACCTTGAACTTTTGACGTGTTATTGAGGTCAAATGATTGGTCGCTGAACCTAAAAGCATAAAAATGAACAGTAACCCGGAAAAAAACTGCTTTAATCCACTTGCCAAAAAATCAACCTTCAGCTCTTCATACGGCTTTTGCTAGAATTGGATTCCGGACCTACTTGTGAAACCTCTCGAAAAATTGACCAGAAAAAATATTTTTTTTAACTTTATAAATTTTTTTTCCCCAAGATAGCTTGAAATAACATTGATACCCATTTTTTTAAGTATTTAAAAAATTTCCTATTTCATCGTCGGTGTATTCAATTATAGTTGCAAAATTATAAGTGAACCTTGATCAACGAATCAAAAACGTTACCGATAAATAAAAGTCTTGGATTAGGCCCTGTTTACAGATTTTCTAAAAACCCAAACTTGGGATTCCTCTATCTGATAGCTGATATATGATATATGTCAATATGGGAATAAGGATCAATCTAGTCATCTAGCCAAAGTCCAAAAATCAAATATTTTTATATACGTAAAAGTTCATTTAATTTTAAAAATGTTCATTTTTGCGGCGACCCACCACGAGAAGTATCAAAATATGATAGAAGAACCGCTAACTGGTTGGAAAGATTTCTAATGAAGACGGGTCAACCACTCGGATTGGTCGAAGAAAAATCCGCGAAAAATTTCCGGGAAATTTCGAAAATTTTAACTGACAAAAATTTTCGCAAATAAAATGAATATCAATTTGCATCCTCAGGATTTTGATACCACCTATTTTAGCACTATCTTTGGCCTTCAGAAGTGAAAGTCAAGTACACGGTTTCTCCTCTAATTCTTATGGTATAAAACTATTATTGAAAAAACAGAACTAATTGGTTTTCCATTTGGTTTTTTTAATCTTTGGATTTTGGCAAAAGAATAAGGATCACTAAATCAAAATTTTAAATTAAAAATTTCTCTATGAATTTATTATGAATCGTCCCATTTAAATCGGCGCCCGCAAAACTGAAACAAAAACGACACGAAAACGTCTTCTAGTTAGGATATTTGTATCAATTGAAATATAAAATTGTTAGCTTTAAAAAAGTAGAAATTGTAGATTAAATTTTTTTATTTGGTAGTTCATGCACATAAATTTTATTCAAAAGGAATCGTTATATCGTTTAATTCAAGGAAAACTACGCATCCTGAGTCAAAGTGCGGCCGAATTAATTCCGAATAAGACCGGCTTTTATGAAAACGACTTAGTTGATAACGGTTTTGAAAAAGCTCAAATTGATTGCAACAAATATTACCCCTTCAACAAAAAAATGTCTGAATCAACCATTGTCCCCAATTTTTTAACTAAAACTATTAATTAAAACAATTTTAGTTAATATCAGATTAAAAATCGGAAAAAAATGGTCTGATTCGGACCAATTAATATTTTGTCTTATTATTTCAAATATTATTTGCGCTCAGTTATAGCTATCTTAAAACGTTATCAAATAAGTCGTTTTCAAGAGCCAAATATAATTCCGACATCAATTCGCCGCCTTTGACTTGAATGTCGTTTTCCCAATTAAGATATAATTGAAATCTAAAAATTTTGAAAATGTGACAAAAGTTTTTAAAAAATTTCCAAAATTTTAATATTTTTAGATATTGCCACCATAACAACATTTAGTAATAATCCGCAGAAATCTATTAGAAATATAATTAATAATTATATAATCGCGTGATTTTCATAAAACTAAACCAAAATGTAACTACAGACCGTAAGTCAGACGACGTTGCGAAGTCATGTTTATATTATCATATATTTAATCAGGTTCCATCTGAAAATAACGTTTCTCACAACTTTGGAAATGCGGATGTCTGATATATTCAGACGTTGTTTTTTCAGCAACCTTCAAACTTCTAACTTCATACATTGAGGTCTGGAAAATAACGGCATCAGTTTCAATATGATTACATACCCCGTGACCACTTGTCCAAAAAAAGATATTTTTTAATTTTGAATGAAGATTTTTGATAAAAAAATATTTGGAAGTCATATTCAGACTTATTATGTTCTTTTTCATAAATATGTGCACAACATTTTTTAACAAATCAAACGACTTCAAATCGGATAATTCGTTTCAAAAACATTTAATGTTTAACAGTGTGGACTACCCTGTTAACTACTGACAGGTTATTTTGTTTTTTTAAATTTGGATGCTTTTCAATTTTCTCTTAAAAGTTTATAAGGCGCGCTCTAAAAAAAGTTAGCGGCATTTTCAAGAAAAATATATTTGTGGTGAAAAATTTTTGATCAAAATTTTGGGCTCGCTGGTGTAAAGATTGAGACAAAATAAAAAACGCAAGTTGCTCATCTCTCTGCCTTCGGCTTTCATGAAGCGTATTTTCAACCTTCAATGTTTAAAACAGTCTAAATACAATTCTAATTTTTTTTCCAAACGGATCCCTGTCTCGAGTTTTTTCTAAATTTTATGCAAAATTCAAAAAAATATATGTCGCAAGAGTTTGACGACTTTTTCTGGCGCATAATACAGATAAGGAAATCATGTCAATCGCTTATCGATTGAAACCAATGACCTTGGAGTAATTATTGCTTTACATCTGTCAATATATGCCGTAGGTTGAGATATAGTAATCGAAAATGTATTACGACTTCGCCTCGCATGCAAAGAGATTTCGATAAAGATTGGTTTGGATTTCAAAGGAGGACATCCGTTCTGCCCGTGGATACATTAAAACTTTCAGAATTAGGTCCCACATAGTTTACCTAGTGTTCTTTAACGGGAAATCGGGTTCCCGAGTCGGCGGGATCGGGATTTGAGAAACATACACTCGGGACCGGGCGCGGATCGGAATATGAAAACTGCTCCCGATAAGAACACTTGGGTTGACTTCAAAGTAAAAAAACTAAAGTGAATGCAGGCTGTAAAGTAGGGAAAGAGGGAGGAGGGAACCAACCTCAAGGGGAAGAATGGGGAAGGAAAAATTCAGGGGGATCCCCTATATCCCCTCAAAAAATTTGAAAAAATGAAAGTTTTTAACTTTAAAAATTGAATTTTTTCGTAGTACAGAATCCGCGCTGTTAATGGTCAGAATTACAGTTTTGTCTATCCAATTCATAATCATTTCACTGAAAAATTTTCATAAATTGAGGCATGGATAGGGAATAGAAAAATCCAGGGATAGCTCACTCCTATGGGTGGTTTTTAATTCCTCTTTCATCCTTTTTATCCCTAGCCCATCTTCCTTTTCTATCCCTTTTTTTTGAAAAAATACGCAACACAAACCGAACAAATACGCAAGCATAATGTGATGTAACAAACGGGTGATTCTGAGTCACAATTTGTGACACATATTTTAATGATATTTCAATGGATACAAAATTACGATAAAATGACAATTCAATTTAGATTTATTGGTCTGAGTTTCTCTCATCCTTAATTTGAGAATAGTGTTTTAATAATGAAAACGTTTTATTTTCGTCCTTGAAGTAATAGGTAGAATATATGTTCAGCAAGTGTGACAGAATAATAACCGTTAAACTTATCTCAATAAAAGAATGAACCATTCAAGAAGGTATAAATCGGATCACCAGAACTGAATGTTCAATAAATAATTTTTTATTCTAGTTCGATGATCTACATGTATAGCTATTTATTGGTCTAAATTATGCTTTACAAGATAAACTATAATGTGCTGAGTCTAAAATAAATCAGCAAATTATAGGATAATTTGAAGATTGATCTATTACGGTACTGTTGGTGCGATACCATAGAAAAGAATGTTTGAGAAGTTGGGAGTCGAACCCAGGTAACAGGACATGATCGAGTCGCGCTAACCTCTATGGCGAACTGCTCATATCTCTTTATCACACTTTGGTTAGAATGCGTAGCCACTTCTCATTTTAACGTGTGATTTTAACGTTGTGGCTTCAATTCTAACCAAAGTGTAATAAAGGGATATAAATTATATCTATCCTTTACACACTTTTGTTAATATCCCGGCCCTACTACTGAAAAAACACTAACGTTTGCTAATCAGGGCCGGGATATTAACAAAAGTGTGATAAAGGGATATAACAGACTAGAATGTGTTGATTTTGACGCGAAACTTTTCGTGCCGACGTTCTTGCTGAGGCTTTTATGCCACTTTTTCAGCTAAAATATTTTATTTAATTCGGCTTTTGGAAACGTCTCATCCGATTGAGTTCTTAAATATCTCAAACTAAGCACAAATATTAAGAGAAAAGAAATTAAATAGTCTTAATCCTACCATTGTTTCCAATTTGAAAAAATGATAGTTAAACAATTTCGGAAATCTCGAAAAAATGACTGTTTTCAACAGTGATATTTTTTCAAGGGCTACAATTTACACAAAATTAAACAAAATTTAGCATAAAACAAGTTTTGCCGTTCCCATTTTATACATGGTGATATTTTTGAACTAATTAAACTCAAAAGCAATAATTTGTAGTTCAAATTTTCTACACACAAAATAAATTCATATTAATATCAAATTTTCGAAAATGATTCCTAAGTGTTGAGATGTCAAGTTTTAATAATAACAAAATATTTAAAGAAATAAGTGTGTGCTGTTAACTTCGAAAATTTGAAAAAAATATAAATTATCTGAAAACTATTCAACTTACACTCCAAAAATGCAAGGTATGTTTTTCATGTTTCATAAATTATAGACCACTTCATAGACCACAAATTTAAACAACAGCTGTTTAATTCTGGATATTTTGAAAAACTATGATGAGCAAATTTAAAATAAAAGTAAATTTCGTTTTTTTTGTTTTTCTCAATTTTTTTTACAAATTACAGAAAATTTTTTTTTTCTATTTTTTTCAAACTGAAAAATTTCAGGCTACATGGAAAAAAATGTTTTTGCTTCAATTTATGTCGGTTTTTTTGCTTAACATGAAACATGAGCTAAAAACATAAATTTATTTTTCTCATTTTTTCATGAAGAAAAAATGAAAACTTGATGATAACCAGCATTAAAAATTTCATTGGAAACTTTGTCGACATAAAAGATCCGATTTGTTGAAATTCAACCAATCAGAATCTGACTGAGACTTCAAAATTTTAAAAATAAAAAAAACATTTAAATTTGAAAATTTTTACCTAATTTCACTTAATTTAACGTTTACCATTTTCTCAAAAATTATTTATCGCAAATGTTTGTTGCTGACTGCAGAAACCCAACTGTTTACAAAAGAAAGTTTCTGTCGACAAAATATGTTGCGACTGTTTGGAAAGAAAAAATATATGTAAATATGCGTTTTAAGATACAGTCTATATCCCCTAATCACACTTTTGTGAATATCCCGGCCCTGATTAGGAAACGTTGTGTGTTTTTAAGTTGTAGGGCCGGGATATTCACAAAAGTGTGAATAGGGGATATCATTTATTGTCTATACGGTTGCACAGGCACTTTAATCAAGTTTCACCAAGTTTTTACGTATCTTATAATTTTAATACATTTGATATGTATTTTTATGGTAATTTGGTCTTTCAAATTAAAAAATTATTGGTTTAAAACAAAAGTGATCTGCTGTGTAGCCATATATATCTTGTCTAAATAATTTATTTTATTTCTCGTATCAACCGATTTGAAGTATCTGTTTTATGACCAAACAGGATATAAAGTATATTATTGTCTGTGTTTAAAATATGTCCTCTCTGTTGGTCTTTGAAAATGACATATTTCAAATATGATATTTGAAGTAAAATAAGCTTAAATTTTATATAAATGCTTCAAAACAATTACAAACAATTAAAACATGTTTTATACACCCAGCGGTTTTGAAAAATTAGCAAAAGTTTTTGATAAATTAGCAAAAGTTTTTTTTGCTTTGGAATCTAGAATTAAAAAATGAAAAAATCAAAATAATTTTCAATTTTGTTTTTTTGGATATCGGAAAAACCATAATTATTCGAGAAAATTTAGAAAACCATAAAGAAAGGTACGTTAGAATTTTGGCGATTTGTCTTTTTGGGATATCATAATTTTAAAAGAAGTTCTACAACACCTCCAAAAACAATTATCTGTTAGAGATCGCCTCCAAAACGGTTTTTTCGCACGATGAAGAACTCAGACAACGAAAACATTAAAAATTTCTGGAAATGAATGTCTGGTATAGCCTGATTTTTGAATATTAAATTGAATTACTCTATTTTCAAGCATAAACGAATTTAACTTACGAGAACGATTGCATGCATAAATGTATAAATAGCTGGACTCCATTTTGATTCTGCTGCTAATAATTTTGCATATTTTGCAGCTTCATCAAATTGAGCCATCATACCATAGCACCAGTATAACTGCCAATACAGAAAGTGTTCAAAATTCTTCCATCCAGGCATTTCAGCTTTCATAAATGGGATTGATTTCTCGATTTGACCTCGGATAATACAACTTTGAGCATTATTTATGTTCACTACAACACCACCTCAAATAGAATTCTAATAAATTATACACTTGCTCAGTATTTGGCAATCGTTTTTGGAAAATATGAGCCTTTTGGTGATATTTTTTTATTCATGCATGTTCAGGAAAGCATTTTTTATTGTTTTTCAAATCGAAATATGGATTACCCGCCCTCAGAGTACAAATCCTGAATATTTGAATGATACAAACAACGCAAGATATTAGTACCCAATCAAAACCCTTGATTTCGGAATAGGCCGATTTCATTGGTCAGATTAAAAAAGGATCAACCAATCAAATGCTTCGATTTCGCATTTTTCAAATATTTCGGATTTGTACTCTGAGAGGGGTGATCCATATAGACAATATCAAATCTGTTTAATTAAGGGATATGTGTTCATAAAAGTTTATCAATTTTTGGAAAATTGAAACACGATATATAAAAAACGAGAACCAATTTGAACAAAAATTTTCTTGAGACTATGCACAAACTCATCAGCTACACATTCATGTTAGTTTCAAATGTGTAAATTGTGAATCCAGGGAGGAGATACAATTTGATTAAGACCCCTCAAATATGGTCAAAATATGTTTTTTTGATGTTGCTGGAGCCATATTCAAAAACTTTCAAAACCGTTACTTGGGGTTCTGCTCACGTTCTGTACCGTCAACATTTTTCCAAAATTCAGGGGGGGGATTAGCTTTTAAAAAAATAATTTCGTTAGTTTTGTAAGCTCGTTTTTGATTGGACGAGCAATTCGTCACATTCGTAGTCACATCCGTCTATATTCGTATATGTAAGTGGAACAAAACTCATAAAATCAACTAGTGCTATAGATACTCTAGAATTTGCAATAAAGCACCTATTTTTGAGTAAGGGTCGTTGGAAAACCCGAAACTCAAAAAATGAATTTTTGGTGGTCACGTGATAACATTTCCGATAAATGTGCTTCAATTTTTCTGAAAGTATGGTCAAAACCCCGAGGAGCCGACAAAAAATCAAGAGTCAAGAAATTCAAACCAGTTAGACAAAATTCCAATACTTTTGATGAATGATCCACATTAAGTCAGCAGTTAAATATTGTCTATTAAAATCATACTGAAGTTTGTTTTGGTTTCAAATCATGATTCTTTAGTTTCAAACTCAAAAAACTTTATACTTGTACTCTTTTTAATAATTCAAAAAGCCTGTTAATTGCACTTAATCAATAAAAAGAAATAATTTAAATTTTAAATTGTGTTCGTTGAAAACTTTATTTATTTTTCTATTTTAAAATTCTAGATTTCAAAATATAGCCTATCGAGGTGTAGGACCTGGCCCTGAAAATGCTGAAAAAACGGTACATGTGAGTTATAATATGATTTCAAATTTGTAGCTATAGCTCAGCTGCTGTGCCTAATAGGCACTGCCTATTATTTGGGAAAATAGCGATTCCAATTTAAATATTTATATGGATCTTAATCAAGAAAAACATTTCGATTATTTGAATAATTTTCGTGAAATAATGTCCGGGAAATGATTTGTATAAAAAATAATTATTTAAAAACAATGATATACAGATAATTGATACTAAACGAGACGCATTTAAAATGTGTAGAATGGTTACATCCGATAAACCGGAAAAAGTCCTTTTTAATTGAAGTGCACTCGAAAGCAGTTAATAAAAAGGAAAATTTTACATTTCACGGACTGAAACTCAGATAATTGGTTTTATTGCTTTATATCGATAAAGATTAAAAAATCCACGTTTAATGGCAATCAGTGACGTTAATTTACAGTTTATAACTAAATTTTATGACTGATTATGAGTTGGGAACTTCAAGTTCACTTTCAAAATTTTAATTTTGGTTAATTTTACAAGAGAAATCGATCTACAAAAAAATGAGTTAATGTGAGCGCTTCACCAGGGGCATTAATTATATTTCAAAGTAACACGTTGATCAACTATTTATAATTTTTAAGCAAATTTGGGGTACTTGGAATTTTTTCCATTGTTTTTGTCTCCTCATTTTTCATCAAAATTGACCAAAATTATTTTTAACATTTGAAAAAAATCTACTTGAAATAACATTTTATTTCGAAAATCTTTTTTTTGGAGAAAAATTAACTTTTGAAATCATAGAAAAAAATTCTGCGGAGACACCAGAGTCTTTCAGAAGGCTCAATTTTCAGCGCTGTTCACAAAAAAGTCTTATGAGATTAACCGTCAAAATTTTCTTTATGAAGAAGTTGAATTATTTAATTTTTGAACAATACATTTGAATTCTAGAAATTTCATGTTCGAATTTAGAAAAAAACTTTGAAGAACAATGTTGACTCCAGAAAGTATATAGTCAACTCAATAACCGTGCAGTGGTCTGTTCAACTCAATACTTTTGTAGGATTAAGTATATTTGTTGTGAATCAAAAAATATTATTAAATAACTTCAGAATATTTAAAAAAAAACACGGTTTTTAGGGGAAAATTGCTAATTTTTCCGATGTAATGAGAAAATTTGAATGCTTATAACTTTATTTAGGTAAATATGGTTCGGGGTTTCACCATTATATCGACTTATAGAAATAATGGCTGAATTGTTCTGAACCTTTTGTGGGTTAATAATATTATAAAAAATTGAAATAAAAATTATGAAGAAAAAATCTGTTAGTCACGTGATCAAAATATATCGATTTTTCGTATTTTCAGTATCAAATTATTTTGAAACAAATGCCGCATCGGTTGTTTTTAGGTCAACGCCACTTATTATTGAAATTCCAACCCTTTTTTTGAAAAAAATAAAAAACTATGATTTTTTGGCTCCCAAACCTCGATTTTTCGAGAAAGAAAACATTGAAATTAGAAAAAAGGTATGCCCGTTTTATCCGGAAAATATTTTTTATTCTTTTACCGATATCAAAATAAGATTTATTGAAATTAAACTTTTAATCAATTTTTTACGCTCCGGAACTTCCTAAAGCGTTAAATTTTGTCGAAGAATGGACTCAAAAGACTTTTTTTGAAAACTGGTTCAACTGACAATCCCATTTTAAAGTCGAAAATAATTCTATCATAAAAGATACCTACGCAAAAATGGTTTTTCAATCAACCTGCCATGAAATTTAAATAACTATCGAAAAATAATTCAAAATACAGCCTTAGTTTTCTCGTTTACTGCATTTTTTCATTTCGCAAAAATTAACCAATCGGAAACAGGCTTTTCGGATACTGACCAATCACCATAGAGTATTTTGCGGATTAAAAAAAAGTAAACGAGAAAATTCAAGCTGTATATTTTTCTATCTGAATCACCGATTTTTAGAATTTATTTTTAAGAAAATTGTCTGCGATCATTTTTTCTAGCATTTTTAAATAATTTAAAGTGACTTGAGCCTTTCAAAGACTCTGTTCCTACACGGGTTAACGTTTTTGCAGCTTGATTTTCTTTATGTAAAATAATATTTACGTATAAAATAATGTGTTACAAACCCAAAAAAGTTGTTTCAGATCTCAAACAGTGACCACTTGGCGGATGAAATGTATTTTTATGGTCATAATAATTTTTGAGCAGGTTTCACTCTCTAAGCCTCAAATGATTATTTTTGACTCTGTTAGTTTTTCAGACAGCTTTGTAGTTTGGCCATCTGAGGGACTGGAGAACCGTTCTAAATATATACTAGTAGTGATATACTAAATATACTAGATAGTAGTCTATCCACAAATTAAATGTGGCCGATGCGCAAGATATGATTGATATGAAAAGATAATTAAATGAAGAAATACCCTTCAAAGCAATTTAAATGGAAAATATTAGTTTCCAATTATTCTAGATTTTAAAAAATTATATTTTTAAAATGCGCAATTGATGACCAAATTGATCGAAGACGACCTTAATTAAATAACTTTTAAACTTTCAAATGATTATATCGATCATGATGCCCGAGTGACTTAAATCTCTTATTTTCTATACTTTTAAAAAGCAAATGAGAGATTTAAGAAACTCGGGCATCATGATGGATATGCGCAAGCAAATAATCAATAACAGGTTAAATATCATTATTGAATTATGTGTTAAGAAAAATTAACCCTCACATGTAGGTTTGAAAAATAAAATCCGAAAACAGTATATTTATAATTGTCAGGAGAAATTTCAGATCGTTTATATATCCCTTTATCACCTTTTGGTTAGAATGCGTAGCCACTACTCCTTTTAACGTGTGATTTTAACGTTGTGGCTACGCATTCTAACGAAAAGGTGATAAAGGGATATAGATTCGACGTAAAACATGTTTAAAACATGTTTAACTCTTTGATGGCCAATATGGCAACAAATGGTTCATTTACTTATTTTGTATTCAATTAAAAAATGTAAAACACGCAAAATTAATGGTTCAAAATCAAAACACTTTTAAAAAAGTGTATTGCCTATTCCGAGGCGAATTTTGAAAATGTCAATATGAATAACCGCCACTCAGAGTACAGAGCCTGAATATTTCAATGATACAAACAACGCAAGATATTAGTACCCAATCAAAAACCTGGATTGCGGAATAGGCCAATTTCATTGATCAGATTAAATCAATCAAATGTACTCTGAGGGTCGGTAATCCATATCCCTTATTCACACTTTTGTAAATATCCCGGCTCTGATTAGGTAACGTAGTCAGGGATCGGATTTTTCCGGGTCCGAAATTTCGACCCGGAACGCAGGTTGGATCGGTGCCGACCCGACCCGCAAAAGTTTTTCTTAAAAAACCTAATTTTTTATGTAGTTTAGACTATGAATATATCATTTTATTATTATTTATTTGTAAATATTTCTGAAATATATAGATATCATCAGAGAGCGGATTTTTCAGGTCGCCAGGTCGCAATTTTCAGCACCGTTCCGACCTGGAATAGAAGTCGACCTTCGCACTCGCAAAATTTTACATTAAAAAGTCAAAATTTTGAAAACTTTACATAAAAAGTGACAATTTTTAAAAAAAAATTGAATAATGTACAATAATGAACATTTTGTCCAAAAATTCGAAATTTTTTACAAAAATTTAGAATGATGTTTAAAAATTAAAAATTTTATTTAAATCTCCAAAATTCGGTTAAAAATTGCAATTTGGCTTCTAATTAATATTTTGTCACAAAAATAATATTTAATTGGAAAATAAAAAAGTTTCAACCAAATAAAAAGGGCCAATAAAGAAGAATTTTAAATTTTAAGTTGAATTTTGAAAGCAAATTAAGATATTTTAGAGAAAATTTTTATAATTTTTCTCTTAAATTTAAAACTTATGTTTTAAGTTTGAGAATTGTTTTCAATTGATCAATTTTTTAAGAATTTTTTTTAATATTTGAGAATTTCTATATTTTTAAAAAATCATATTTGAAAATTTTTTCTCAAATTCGAAAACTTTCTCGAATTTGCATAATTTCGCAAAAAAATTAATTTTAATTGTCACAATTAATTTCAAATTTCACAATTTCTGTACAGATTTGACAATTTTCTCTAAAAATTTAAAAATTGGTGAAAAAAAAATTAACAATTAAAATTTATATTGTTGCGAAATCATGCAAATTCGACGAAAGTTTTCAAATTTGGAAAAAACTTCTAATATGATTTTTTTGAAATAAAGAAATTTTCAAATTTCTATTAAATTTGAAAAATGACCAATTTGAACAATCACAAATAAAAAACAAAATTTTTAAAAATTTTGAAAAAAATTATCAAATTTTCGGAGACCGATGTAGGGTGATATTATATTTTCACTTTAATTTTATTGAAAAATGAGCCCCAAATCGGCCGAAGAAGGGGGATATTATATTTTCAATTTAATTTTGATGAAAAATGAACCCTGAATCGGCCGAACGCCGAAGAAGTGGGATATTACATCAATAATTTAAATTTGATGAAAAATGAACCACAAATCGGCCAAAGGCCGATGTAGGGGGCTTTTATATTTTCAATTGTGTTTTGTTGAAAAATGAGCCCCAAATCGGCGAAAGAAGGGGGTTATTATATTTTCAATTTAATTTTGATAACATGAACCCCTATCGGCCAAAGGCCGAAGAAGTGGGATATTACATCAAAACTTTAATTTTGTTGAAAAATGAGCCCCAAGTTGGCCAAAGACCGATGTAGGGGACTTTATATTTTCAATTGTGTTTTGTTGGAAAATGAGCCCCAAATCGGCCAAAGGCCGAAGAAGATGGATATTACATTTTGAATTTAGTTTTGTTAAAAAATGAACCACAAATTGGCGGAAAAGGGGAGAATTATATTTTCAATCTAATGTTGTTCAAGAATGAGCCCTAAATCGGCCGAAAAAGAAGGAAATTACATTTTTAGTTCTATTGAAAAATTAGCTCCAAATCGGCTGAAAGCTGAAGAAGGGAGATTTTATATTTTAAATTTGATATTGATGAAAATGAACCCCAAATCGGGCGGATTTGGGGTTTATTTGTCATCAAAATGAAATTGAAAATGTTATATCTCCCTTTATCAACCATCGGCCAATTTGGGGCTTATTTTCCAACAAAATTAAATTCAAAATGTAATATCCCCCTTTATCGGCCTTCGGCCGATTTTGTTTTCAGTTTTAAACTAATTTGAATAAAAACACAAAACCCTTTTTAAGCGTCAAAAACGATCCTAGATCCAAAGTTTTCAAATGCATACACAATTAAATTAATTTTAGAAAATATTTTTTAATCATTTTCAGAGATTTTTTTCAAATTTTGTAAATTTATTGCATGAATTTAAAGCAGATAATTTTATTTTTCGAAAATTATTTCGTAATTTCTTAAATTTCTTTAAATCTTCTTTATAAATTTTGTCATAATTTGTTTCAGTTTTTTTTAATTAATTTTTTACAATTCTTTTCAAAATAACCGAACGAATCAAATGACAGGAATATTTTTGTATAATTTTATTCGTTTCAGATTCTCTATTTTTTTTAACATTTTGAAAATTTCGTAGCAAAAAAATTTTGAAATATTTTTTGCGAAAAAAAATCTTCCCCATGGAGTTTTCCAAAAATTATTTGAATAGGTCAAGTTTACAAAACGAGTGAACATTCAAAATGACGTCATTATTCGAAACGTATTCGAAATTTTTAAATTTGTAAAAAGTATTCAAAAAAATAGATATGGAAAATTCAAAATTTAAATATAACGTCATTTATGACGCAGTCAAAGTTATTAGACATTAAAATTTTCAACATCTCCGAAATTTCGCCGATATTTTTTTTTTTTGATTATGACACTCGCAATAATTGAGTTAAAAATCGTGTGATTGCGTGGGTTTTTCCGGTGATATTGGGCCGGCGATACCGGGCCAACCACTTTATTGCGTTCTACAATCATAGAAAACTGAATTTTATTTTTAATCTTCATCCTAACCATAAATTTTTGTTGAGAATGTGACCAGAATTTGAAGATTCAATATCAAGATGACAAGTATAATAAAAATAGCATAAACGCAATATATGGTCAATCTCCATTAATAACTTGATAAAGCATATTATACTGCAAAATTATACTTGGTTCTGCCCGAGTTATTTTTGATATACCCCCCCGAATTGTAAAACGTTGTTTAGGAGGTTCGATTATACGTGGGCAAGACTATGCGGGAGAAAACCATCACGCTTCCTCCCAATAGTATGATTGTTTAGAGGTTTAATTATCGATAACGGGGGCTCCTGGTCCTTTTTTACTAGATTTTCAGCTAAAAATTGTTATTTAAGTTATCCGATTGAATCTTTAGATAGCTTTAAACAGAGCACAAATATCTGGTCAATAATTAAATTCAAAAAATTGTTCCGAATCCGACGATTGTTTCCATTTTTTTTAAGAAAAACTAGTAATTTTATAATCTCAGTAATCTAAAAAAAAGGATAAAATAAATTGATCCGATGAACTAATTTTTAAAATTTTATTTTTCAAAAAGATATATGTGCTCAGTTAAAGCTTTCTAAGAATGTTATCGGATGAGTTGTTTTTCAAGCCGAATTAAATAAAAAAATTGGCTTTAAAACAAGTAAAAACTACCATGAGCCCCCGTAATTGTTATATCCCCTATTCACACTTTTTTTAATATCCCGGCCCTACTACTCAAAAACACACTACGTTTCCTAATCAGGGCCGGGATATTAACGAAAGTGTGAATAGGGGATATTTGGGCTTAACTATGTACACTCCAAAGTACCCCTATTAAACTTTTCAATTAAATAAATAATCTCTACCCTAATCATAACCTTGAGAATGTGACAAGAGTCTGTAGATTCAAAATGAAGATTACAAGTATATCAAAAATAGCATAAAGTTTATGCCATAAACGCTAATTGCAATATTATATGCTTAACCTTCATTAATAGCTAAATGGAGAATATCATACTGCAACATTATACTTGGTTCTGCCCGAGTTACTTTTGAAATAGATCGGTTAATTTAGATTTGAGCACAAAATCGAAGAACGTACTTTGCCTATGATATTTATTTCACTGTCAGCCAGACGGAAATTCAACATTTTAATCTGAACATAATCATGCCGATACACGGAACATTGTGTTCGCCGTTACTCTGCGAAGTTTCAATTTCAAATCCTGAAGAAGGGTCTGGAAAAGGTGAAAAATAGTGATCTGAAAATGTTTATATTAATTAATTAATTATTTCGGGGATAATTATATATGGGAAAATGTTTGTCTGAGCACTGGCTCCTCCGAAAAAAGACTCAACCCAGTGAAATCTATTGTTTTAAATTTTTGAAACAAAATTTGTGAGAAATAAATGACCAATTCGAATACAAAAATTTTTTTTTGCAAAAATCGATAAAGATGACTGAACCCAGGGTGCACCTTGAAGCATTTTTCATAGCGCAATATTGAGAAAAAACCAAGACAATCATTCTGTGTCAAATTTTGAGGAGATATTTTTTTTATTTTTTTTGTCCCAAATTCAGTCATCTATCGATCCCAAAGGTCGTTTGGGTCATTAAGAGACCGTCAAAATCCTCATTTCTCATGTTTACCCATCTTAAGGGTATCCCGGTCCCTAATTTGACATATTCTCGATAAAATATTAGCCAAACACTGCTTCAAGGATATTATTCAGATTAGCCCAGTTTGTAAAACTAGCCTCAGCCTTGGCGGTCATGAATGTGCCACAAAATTTTTGTATGCTTTACACTCTGTAACACATTACAGCGAAACAAGAAGACATAACGCCAAAACGGAAACAATTATCTCCTCCCCAGGTTTATTATGAAAAAAAACTTAAGTTTAAATCCAACCTGTATAATTACTATTCAAAACTTTACAGTGGCGTTTTTGTCGATAAGTGCTATATTTTTTTTAGAACATGGAAAAAACCACCGTTTTTTGGACATAACGCATCGAAAATCCATCTCCTCCCAGGTTAAATTTGCAAATAAGCTCAAAATTTTGCAAAAGCTAGTTCTAAACAAATAGAAACTTTACAGAGGCTTTTTTTTTTGCAATTTCGACTAGAAAGTGAAAATTTGAAATTTTCAAGGTCAAGTAGAAAAATTTTCGAAAAAAAATGTGCTTTGATTTTTTCGAAAGTAGGCTCAAAAGAAAGCTGGGAAAACACTGAAGAGAAAGTTGGCTTACGTCAACCCGATATTTTAAAGTTTTAGTGGCCAAATTGACACAAACGTTATTTTTGAACATAATTTTGAGAAAAATACTTAGAAAAAAATCGAAAAAACGCAAAATTTTCGAACAAATTTTTGTTGTCATTTGGGTTGTTTCATGCGTTCAAAAGATAAACAATTGATTTGGTGCATTTTTATGACATAATAACTGCAGAAAATGTAGGAACCGGGATACCCTTAATATCGATTTCTCTAGCCTCTTGTCAGGGAAAACATTTTTTCGTCAAAAACTTTTCGCGTCAAAATAATTTTTTCGTCAAAATGAATCATTTATTATAAAAATAAAGTTTTGGTCAGAAAATAGTCTATTCGAAATTCATATGAAAGTCTCACAACTAAATTAAACTGAAACGTAATTCGATTTATTTTGATTTTCTAGACTTTAAAATTGAAAAAAGTACTTTGACGAAAAAAGTTTTTGACGGAAAAATGTTTTCCCTCTTGTTAAGTACTCTAAACTTCTCGGTAATTAACCTACGCATATAAGAACTCATTTTACAAGTGAACCCAAAGGCTTAAGGGGGTGCCATAAGTCCTGCAGATTGGTACATTTTTCCAGAGCGATAAATGAAAGAAAAAAAATGTGAAAATTTATTTTTTTATTTTTTATCTTCAATAAAAGTGTCCATTCTTGCAAACGTTTATATTTTTAATTTTTTAACATAACTAATTATCTGGGAAAATATAAAAAAACACTTTTCACGGTACATCCATTTCCAACTAAACTCGACTACAGATTTTTTTTAAGACGATATTAATAAACTTCAGACATTGTCGGGTGTTATGCGCTAAAAAGTCTTGTTTTTATGTTGCTTATTAAAAAATTTCCTTGATATGAAAGTTTTTTTCCCATGAAAAATGGTCAAAAATGGCAAAAAGTAGAGAAAAACAACTTTTTTTGAGATAAAAATTGACCTTCAATTGCGTTTTGATATTAAAAAATGTTCTTACTATCTAAAGAAATGGCGCCTATAACACCCACAATTTTATTTGGAATTTTTGACCAGCATAAAATTTTTAAATATTTAGTGCCAAATGGCACTTATCGAGTGTACCACCGAGTGTTAAAAATTTCATCGATAGTTTAGAAATGAAAATCGCGCGACCAACTCATTAGTTGACATACGGATATTTAATAGA
>SCLH01000540.1:69791-80333 GCA_004367855.1 Oikopleura vanhoeffeni | reverse complement strand
CAGACTTGTTTTACAATCATAGAGAGTTTTTTTTAATTTTGTTCGGCGTCTCTTGGGGGCCATGTCAACTTTTCATTTTTAGCCAAATTGTTTGAAATGGTCAGATTTGGAGGCTCAGCAAAAGCTATCTCCCACCAGTTTGAAGAGAACAGTTTCGCTCATACTGCATCTGAAAGCACAGACCTTGTTTGAACACAATACCGGTACATCTAGTGGTACTGTGCATATCCACGAAATATCAAGCTCGTCCGCGCTGACGCTGTTGCATCGGCTGCTGCACCTTCATAATCGTTCTCGGTTGTTGTTATCCATAATGTCTAAATTTAAAAAACTTCGTTTATTATAGCCATTGTCGAATAAAATTAAACTGAGTTTTCGTCAGAGTGGTTTCGAGTTAACTTTGAGTTGTTCATTGCAAGTTAAATAAATTGCCTCATTTAAAGTAGCCCTAGGCGCTGGAATTGTCGACATTAATGTGCATCAAAACTTGTTCGTTTCCATACTTCGACAGGTTTCCGCATTTTTTTGTAAAATTGCCCTAATCTATTCTTGTGTTTTTATGAACCAACGTGGACAGAAAATGGATTTATTAAACTCACGCGATATTAACATTTCTAATAATTAAGAATTAATATAAATTTTTTTTTCTATTACTTAAAATACGGTTTCGCGAAGAAACAATAAAAATATTTTCTGCAGTTACGCATATATGTAGATGATCGCTGCTCTCATCCTCTGTCTCGAATCGAATATTTTCCAAATTCAGTGCAGTGTGCCACCGGTATCAATCTATGATGCATTTGTCGGCGTTTTTTTACTTTTGTACACAGTATAGCCCATTTAATGCTTCTTTATCAAGTCTGACTCCTGAGCGTCGGATGACGCTCTAGACTCTCTCCTCCTCTCAATTACATAGCAGCTGCGCTTATTCATTCGCGTTCAGGTTGATTGTGTTTTAATGGGTAGATGCGATATTACCATAGAAAACGATTACCTCCTCTCAATATTACTTTGATACCCTCTCTCTTCAACAGACCTACCCTTCATCCTCATAGTGAGCTTAGTCTTGTAGAGTCATTTGACATCTCTTGTTAGGAAGTTACCGCATTGAAAACCTTCAATCTCCTTCTCGCTTCAGGAGAATTAAATGAATTTTCCTGAGTTTGCTTTGCCGATTATTTCCTCCCTGAAGTGTCTCGGATTTAGACAATTGGTCTTCATGAATATTTGTGCTTTTTTAATAGTTTAGGTCTTGTTCCCTAGATTATCAACTTCTAAAATTATTTTTCTAAATGCTTGCGTTGTCGGCAGTGGATGGGCCATTCACTCGTTGATACCAGCTTTATCAGTTGAGGTTTGTGGGTTTCTCCATCTTCTTATGACTTTAATCCCACCATGACTTATAACATCATCAAAATATTCTGCTTTCTTCAAAATCGTTGAAATCAATTTTCGAGCGCTTGCTGTTTCCATCATTGTGAAAACACTTTCATCAGTAATTTTCGTTTTCAATTAATTTCTGGTTCCAAGAGACTGTCTTTTCATGGACATTTGGAATAGATTCCAGTAAGTGAATGGAATAGGAGTCGAACTTCTTGTCTCATCAGCTACGAACTCTTGGAGGTGATTAGAAATCCACTTATGCCTCCACGAAATAGCAGTGGTGTGCGAGTACATGCCTGGCGTTACTGTAGTTGGCGGCGAAGCAAGAGAACGCTCTTATCTATAGTCTGCTCTGTGTGTGCCATTGAAAGGTGTTAATTTTCCGGTTCATTCTCCCGCTCTCACCGCACTTGGGGCGCGCGCTGCAATAATAATATGCTTTGATGCTGGTTGTCGTAATGGAGAAGAATTGATGAGTGGCTCATTTTTTTCACGGCTGTGTACTGGAATTTTGGTTTCGATTACTGTTGCCCTGTGAAAATTTTGAGTTGGTTTCACAGAATTGATAAGTTGGCAAAGTGGAACAATTTCCCTAGACTGATGAAGTTTGATATTCGTCAAAACATTTACATTGCTTGTTTCTACAAGTCGATGCTGCACTGAAGTTTGAGCGTTGTGATACATTTCATCCAAATGTTCACCCGATTAATGTATACGGTCTTGCACCAGCAGATTCGCTCTCAAGTATATATAGTTGCCCCCTTCAGCTCTGTCATAAATTTCATCGTACTTTATGTCGATGAATATTGTGAAGAATGCGAAGAAGGATGGTTGACGGTGTTTGCATTCTTGATCATTGATTCGTGCTGTCGCCAATTCACCAGATGTTTGCATTTGGCCCACAAATCAGGTGGAGAAGTTGTATCCTGTGGAAGATATAGCTTTCGCTGAATCACAAAGTTTGTTCTGCCCTGTTTTTATAAATGTTCACAGTAATTTGCATTCTGAAGATTCTACTTGAAGTTATCTTGATGATAATCCTGATTTTGATTCGATGGCTGACTTTGACAAGTTTTTGACTAAAGTTTTGGGAGCGTTCTTGCGGTGAAATTACATCGGTTTTTCTTCTTGCCTATCTGTGCGATTCCGGCACTAGTTCCCGGTAGACCATTCACCAGTTGTTCAGCTCTTTCATGAATTTCGAAGCCAGTATTGATATACCGATTGAAGGTGATTGCTTTTGAAAGAAGGTGACCAAGAGATGCCCCACTTTTGATCTTGCGTTGTCCGTTGCGTTGGTGTTGAAAGTGTCCAAAAACCTTCTGTCACTTTATGTGGCTTCGATTGACTTGGAGCCAGAGGTGTGAATTAAGTTGACGCGCTGTGTTCAGGTCTGATAATCCGGAAAATGAAGATAAGGGTTACCGACATGTCACTTCTTTATGGAATAAAATTTTTGTTTAAAAATTGGAAACAATGGTCTGATTCGGACTATTTCTTTAAATTTATTTTTCTCTGAATAGTTGAGCTCAGTTTGAGCTATCTAAGGACTTAATCGGATAAGCTGTTTTCAAAAGCCGAATTATATAAAAAATTTAGCTAAAAATGTAGCTAATATGGAGCCCTCGTAATCGATATACAAAATAATTAAAATTTAATAAAAAAAATCGATGCGAAAGTAACGTCCGCCGTTTTTCATGTCAAACCTGTATTCCGCAATAAATTGTCTGGCTGGTATAAGTTCTTCTGGCCCCTCGTGATACCAAGTCGTCAAATTCAAATCTCTCATCTGACTTTTCTCTGCTTGAACACTTTTTCCCACAGTTAATTTTTCCAAAACTTCTTCATCCAATTCTGATAAAATCTGTCTTAATCTTTGTCGTCTATCTGCTGGATCTTCTCCAAAAAGTGTAATTGGCTCTCCTAACGCCCTTAAAGTTGCTTTTACTTCTTTGTCGTCAGTTGAAACGGCCATTTTTCGAGCTTTTCGACGTCTTTCGAAATCTTCGAGAAGGGATTCGTGGCGACCTTCATCCGTTACATCAATAACTTGCTTTTGATAGATTTCAAATTTTTTAGTCACGAAATAATTATAAAAAGCTATTCCTGTCAAATGGGTCTATAAGTGCGTCCTTATAGCGTACGCGGCAAACTTCAGAAAAATTGTCTGCGTCCTTAAAAGTCATGGGGGCAAACTTTTGAACAAAAAAGTGCGTCCTAAGGGTCCGTCCTTATAGAGTCACTCTACTGTAGCTAATGTTTGTCGTATAAAAAAAATCGCACAAAATATACTCGCGCTAAAGAGCTTATTTTTTCTGTGGATTCCCATTTTTCCGAAGGGTGTTTCGAACATCACCAGCCTTCAGTTCCGAGTAAAAAGCTCAAATTTAAGAAAAAATCAAAATATTAGTATACGCTAAAATATTATGGTTTTTGACAACGAAAATAATATTTTAAGCATTTAATTTAATACATTTGCAAGCTTGTCGTTTGTTCATACATATGCACCTACTTATGAAAAGTTGCCAAATATTACAGAATTTTTGTCATTTTGTCTATATACCCCGGTACATACGCAGTCCTTATGAACAAATTTGAATGTACACTTATTTCGCTCAAGCACATTGTTTTTAACAAATCGGTCGAGGGTATTATTACGAGCAAAAAAAATCGGCTCTCTAGTGGATGAGTTTTAAAACCCTTATTCTCAGCACTAACTTGCATTTAGAGCATAACTAACATATTTTTTTTAGGTGACAGCTGTACTTAAAAATGGCTATATCATGATAAATTTTTTTTTGAAAAATGTAATGTTCGAAAAATTTGACAAAAGAAAATGTGTTCAGGCTTGAAGCGAAACACCTTGTAAGCTGAATATCTGTCATGAAATATGACTCTTACCACATATTAGTAATATTTGATACGGTATAACTTAGTGAAAAAAAAGATTCATGAAAACAATAATTCTACTTTTTTTGGTAAGCAAAAAATACTCCCGTCCATTTTTCTATGATATTAGTTATATCCTATAACTTATATCATTAAAGTCCTCCACCAAAAGTGTGACAAATTGTTAATCTTTCCTTATCAATATTGATATTGCCTTTATTCTGTCCCGCTTTGACCATATATTGCGGCATTTTATTTTTCAGGCCAATATTCTTCTGCTTCAGCGAATTTTTAATAAGGTCATTCATTTTATCTAGATTTCTAAAAAAATATTTAAAATGTTTTGAAAGCTTTGGTTTTCATAATTGTTTATTTAACGTTAGGGACTGCAGCGGGAAATAAGAGCAATAAAATAACATTTTTAAGGTCTCACATAAGATTTGTTTATTAAAAAGCATAGTTTATCTAACGTTTCGATTTTATATCATTATCAAAAGTAGGGTGTCACCTATCTTGGAAGGTCGGGAAAAATGTCGGAATTATTAATTTTTTGTGGTTCATGTGGTACCATACCTTACTGGGAAGAAAAAATTCATCAGGGTACCGATTTCATCATGTAAGTTTTTTTAACAAGTTTCAAGTCAAACACTAACAGGCAAATACTAGAATTTTATATTTTTGTGTAATTTTCCAAAAGTTCCGAAAAAATATTAGGAGGTTGGCATTTTTCATGCTTATTTTGGATTTAAGAAAGTTTGAACGCTGTGTGTCAAACTGATCATTAATAGAAGGTAGTTTACTTATCATGAAAGCTTCAGTTCTTTCACGGTCTTTTTTGAACCTGAATCCTTTCTTGATAATTTTGAACTTATTTTGAAGTTTTCAAATTTCGCCTTACCGGACTATGAATTATGGTCGTTTTCTTCAGTGAAAGTTTTGAGTTCTAATGTATTTCGTCACAAGACAGAATATGCGAGCAATGCTCGAATGCAAGAGGGCATTTGATGTTCTCGAATCCTGTGAATTAGCATACGTGCGCTGCCCGATATAAATTTCTACTCATGGGCATGCAAACTCTAAAATGAATCACATTTCGTATTTGTCGGTCACAGGCTTCGCTAAAAAGAGAAGATTACTGACTTTTATACTACGGTAGGCGACATTGACGCGAAATTCGGGATTATTTTTGCCATTTTTCGAGAAAGTTCGCAAATGCTATATTCTATTTAGGCGAAGATATTCTAAGCAGATAGTATGAGCTTGGGTTCTCTTGGTGGTTTAACGAGTTTTTAAGAATTGCCTAATTTTGCTATTAACTAAAGCGATGGGATAAGAATTTCGACTATAAACTTCCTTAAGTCCTCCAGCGACTCTAGAAAAATATCATGTGAGCTACTTGATCGTATTCTCTGTGTAAGTTAGTTAAAATTCCCCTTTAAGATTTTTTAGAAATAACACTGTTCAAAATTTGAAATGTCTATGGGAAATTTTTCTATATTTACGAAATTCTAGCTGGTTTTTCGTCGAATATAACTGTAGTATCAAGAAAGTTATTTCGCTTTTTGAGTCATTCTTCTATAGTAAAGTATAGTGATTTATCAAAGTAGTTGATTTCTTTACAAATACGCAAGGAGTTTTTATGCAAGACAATAATTGAATCATCTGCAATCTACTGTAATGAATCAACTTTCCGTATCAGCGTATTTTTTGATGACTTTGTCTCTAGTGCGTGCACAAAAATGTTGAAAGCATGGGACTGAGGGCGCTACCCATATTGAGGCCGTTTTTGCTGACTACGCCGAGGCTAAATTAATCAAATCAAAAAAGCCTTTATTCTTTGAGCAGAAGGATATCCTCTTACCTCAAAATAATAGTATTTGTGGGTCAGAATACAGATATCAACAGCGTCCACATCATTGAATCTTTGCAAAGTCGCACAAACTACTTCATGAATTCGATGATCAAATTTTTCGCGATCCTTCAAAAAGCGCTCTTTTAAATTTTTTGTATTTTTTACAGCATAGGAACATTCATCAGATATCGGCTTCAAAACTTTTTTCAAAATCTGTTTCTGCGTTGCTCACTAAAGCATCATAGGCTGTGCGAGGCCTCTTAATGTTCCCCGTTTTATGCAATTTTGGGCTTCCGTAAAAATTTGAGAGCGAATATTTGGAAAAAGGCTGCGAATTTTCCATATAGGTAAACTCCGCCTGAAGTTTTTTGTTAAAAGTTTCCTATAATCTTGGATGTCTCTCTTCAAGGAGGTTCTATCATACCCTTCTAATTTGTGAAATTTTTGATCAAGTAAAACCTCTAGTTTTTTTATTTATAGTCAGTTTTATAATAATATCACAATCAGCCTGTTTATCGACTTTTAAAATCAAAATATCATCGTGGATCCTGCAAAAACTTTTTTAGGATTTGGTTCTGGGATCGAAAGTTATTACGTCCGAAATTGAAATTCCGCTAGTACAGAACTGGCCTCACACCAGCGATATCGGTTTCAGAATCCCACTTTTTCTTGCTACTTTTTTGAAATTCAGAAAAAAGTTTATCAATTTCGATAAAGTCTTGAGAGCTCGAATCGTGTAACTTCCATTCCTCTATTTTTACCCAATGATAAAAGGTCTATGACCTCTGGTGGAATTTCATAATCGGTACGATTATGTATTTGGATACGGTTATAATCAGGTTCTTATCGCCACGCAGTTTTTCGAGTTTTTGTGCCCGGTTAAAGTCTGGTTTACGTTGGGAACTTAAAATAAGTTTTAATAAAGTGAATAAAATGAGTGTAATCATTAGGTTCAGGCATTGGTTTTTTAATTTTTACATAAAATTGATCGATTTCAGTATTAAGAAAATGTAATTTCTCTGTTTTAAGCTTTTGTTCGTATTTCAGCTTACGTTTCCGGAGTCGAAAAATTTCGCCAGTATTCAGTCAATTTTTAATTTTATCTTTTTCGGAGATTTTTAAGAAAGTAGGCCAAAGCCCTTCTGCAATACATACGTGTATATAATCTAAGAATTTTCTTGTTTTGTGTTGAGCTTGTAACTTGTAAAAAGTTTTTTGAATCAGAGGGAAGTTCGCAAAGTTTTTTCTTCTGGTCTCTGAGGTTATTAAATTATTAAAAAACATAGTTATCTGACGTTTCGATTTATTATCATTATCAAAGATGTAAGTTTTTTTAACAAGTTTCAAGTCAAACACTAACAGAGACAATACTAGAATTTTATATTTTTGTGTAATTTTCCAAAAGTTCCGAAAAAAAGTTATATTATTATTTCATTTTGAACTTTATTTTGGGATTTGAGAAGTGAAATTAAAACGGTTTAGGATCAGGATTTCATTTTAAATTTTATTTATGTCGATCCAATTTCAACACTGGTTAAGACTACAGAAAGTATACGGGTTTCCATTGTACCCAATTTGACAAGAGCAAGTATTTGTTGAATCGCATTTAGCATTGATCCCGCAGCCAATTGGTGACTGAAGCTTAAATTGTGTACTTTCATAAAATTCGTTTGCCATTGTTACTGAAACGTCCGCATTACTTGTGCCGTAATTGTACATTGTCATATAAAATGTTTTTGAGGATCCCAGTTGCATCGATATATGACGAAATTGCTGGATATCTACCACAAAATCATAGCTAGCTAAAATTGGGATCCAAAATTTATCCAGAGAACCCGAAGTATAAAGCTTCCGTGGAAATTTTAAAGGTAAAAATGTCAAAATATGCAGAATGTCATGTTCTCACTTAAATTTCAATTCTTGGTGACAAGAAATCGCGAGCGCTGATTAACCCTTGGAAGCGCAGAAAAAAGTTCCGCGGAGGCACCAGCGTCTTTCAGGAGGCTCTAGTTTGAGCGCTGTTTACAGAAAAGTCTTATAAGATAATTGATCTCAGATCAACCTCCAATCTTTTGTTTATGATCAAATTGAAGAGTTGAATATTTGAAAAAACAATTTCAAGTTCTAGAAATTTTATGTTTAATAGATATTTTGAAAATTCACTTATAAAAAAAATATTTTCGCCCCAAAATTTCCTAGAATGTAAAATTTTTTCGCAAAAAAGACTCAAAAGACTTTCCTACGAACTTAATTCAACTTTTAATTCCATTTTCAAGTAGAAAATAATTTTAAGAGAAGTTAAACTTAGACGAAAAATGGCATTTCAATCAACTCGCCATAAAATTTGAACTTATTAGCGAAAAAAAATCAATTTTTTTTTGATCTGAATCACCGATTTTTAAAATTTGAAAGTATTCAAAAGAAAAGTGTCTGCGTACATTTTTGCACTATTTTTGAATTATTCAAAGTTGCTTGAGCCTTTCAAAAGGCTCTGTGCCTCCAAGGGTTAAGCAATTCAATATCGAATGAAATTGTTCGTTGATGACAACAATGAACTTTTTATTGAAAATTTGGTTCTATTCTAATTAGTTGAAATTTCAACCAATCAAAATGTAAGGTGAGCCTTAATAATTATCGCTGATTTGCTCAAAACGCGGAAAATTTTTTAAACTATTAATTCACAATATAACATCGTAGATCAACATTTGGAAGCAGTTAATCATTGAATCGAAAATTTTAGTTTTCAACGGAGATTTCCCCACCATGTGACCAACATTAAAAACTGCTATGGTGGAATTCTTCTTGCTCATTAATTTATTTGCCATTAGGACTACTTTAGAGCAGGCTTGTAAAAACGAAGGGTTTTCTATCCCTTTTTGCGTAGGTTCAAGCAAAAGATAGGGAAAATGGGGATGGAGATAGAAAATCCGGTCGGAGATGTCCTTAACAAGCCTGCTTTAGAGTCATTCCGCTCTTCAAGTGAATCGACCAGAAGGTATCTTATTTTTCATTATACCCCTAAAATGTTTTTATAAATCCCAAAACTGGTGAAGGTTTTTGTGTAGTTTCTGAGACATACAACACTATTGGCATGTCGGAGTGTACGAAAAGTGTCTTTCTTCCAGCTGCATTGATTTCTAAGTAGAGCTTAGATGCTTTGACATTGTNAATCATCCAAAAGGTGTTAAAGGGATATAATGAAATGAAAGCGTTTTTTGCTCATAAAACCAATAGAGAATTTTTTTTTCAACGGACGATGCATGGCATTATAGAAAAGCTTCGTACTTCTCAAAATATATTTGTTTGATTTAACTTAAAGCAAAATTGACCAAGTATTTACTTAATTTGCCAAATCGCCTTTGGCTGTTAAAAAGCAAAAAATATTTTTTTTGTCAACGAGCGAGGCATGTGATTATAGAAAAGCTTCATACTTTTCAAAACATTTGTTTGATTCAATTCGAAGCAAAATTGACCGAGTATTTACGAATTCTGTTAATACAGTACATGTATTTACCGGTGTTTTAAGTGCGGCACCCCAGTGAGTCACCCTTGACCAGAATCGTTAAGCGAGCCACTTTTTTGAATTTCCGTCTTTTATTTTCTAGAATATCACATGAAAGCCCACTTCTGCGATTTTTCAACTTCAAACTCTAACTTTTTTAGACGGATGATCAGAATAAGGCCATATTTTTGACTGAGGCAGATAAATGTAATGTCGTTCATTTATGGGAGCCGCTTTTTATTTTTTTATTCTAGAAAGTTGACGTTCCAGTGAACCAGAAATAAAAATTCCGAAAAAAAAACGTTCGTCTCTCTTTTCTTCAGTTTTTCAACACCAGAGGTGATAAACGTGCGTGTTGAATTGAGTATTTCTCTATCGCACCATAGTTATCTAATTCGAAATTTCGAAAAACTGAAAATATTACGAATTTCTTTCAATATTATCATTTCGAATCATAAATTTTAGTCCCTCAGAGAAAGGGTTTTTAACTTTATTTGCTTTAGAATTGTCAGTTGTACAGTTTGATTCGAAACATTAGCATGCACTTTTGTTAATTCTGGTGCTAATCAACTCTTAAAAATTGATATTTTGGGAGAAATTAGGTTATTTGAATTTCAATTTGGAGCAAATTATGATAAAACCCACCCACCCGTTTTCAGTGAATTGAGACGAACATATTCCAGCTTTAAATCCTCGATGCTAATTGGTTTATTTTTGTCCAATCAGAAAGTCGAATTTCTTACATTTTCCTATTTTTCGTTGTTTTTCCACTTCTTCGTCCCAAAAGTAATCTAATGGCTTATTTCAATGTTTTTAAATGCCCTTGTTTAACTCCCGTAGTGTTTTTGGATCCATCCGTGGCTCGAAGGCATTTAATCGCAATTTAGGACCCTTAAGGGTATCCCGGTCCCTAAAT
>SCLH01000540.1:12074-67808 GCA_004367855.1 Oikopleura vanhoeffeni | reverse complement strand
ATATTTGAGTTTTAAAAAGGGCTTATTTTTCCCCAGCAAATTGCTGGAAGCACCCACAATCCCCTTAAGGGGGTACTGGTCGCTGGCTTTATGAGGCCTCAGGGGCATAATTAATGCTCCAAAATGACCCGGAGTGATAAGAAAGTGTCCTACAGACCAAATCATGAAATTTTCGCGTTTTTTCGATTTTTTTCCAAGTATTTTTTTCAAAATGAACTTAAAAAATTACGTTTGCTTTAATTTAACAACTAAAACGTCGAAATATCATCTTGACGTAAGCCAACTTTCTGATCAGTGTTTCAGTGGCTTTCTTTTGAGCTTAGTAACAAAAAAATCGAAGCACATTTTTTCCGAAAAAATTTTCACGTGACTTTCAAAAATTCATATTTTGAGTTTGGAGTCGAAATTTGAAAAAAAACCCTCTAGAGTATTTTTTTATTTGTTTCGAGCTACCTTCTGTAAAAATTTGAGTGAATATTGAAATTTAACCTAGGAGGAGATAGATTTTACGATNTCGAGCAAAAACCGCGTCACGCAGAGTGGCCAGGATAACTACTTTTCAAGGTTAATCTATCTCTAAGGGTGGAAAAGGAGAGTCCAAATTTTGTCCAACCTCAAAAATCAGAATATAGTTTACACACAACTACAAATTTATGGAAACCCACTTCCGCGGAAACCCAAATGGTTTTCCATAAATGGGTTATTGGTTACGTATATTTTGGCAAAAATTGAAACAGTTGTTTTCAGCCGAAAAATTGAAAAAAAAAATTTGAAAATTTTTTTCGTTTTTTTGTAAATACCCTGTTTCAGGGATCAATTAAGGGCAGTCCGAAATCAACAAACTTTTTAGACGAGTTTTAAGCAAAATTACAACACCAAAACAGAAGTTTATTTTACTCAAAACGTCTGTTTTTCAAAAATGGGTTTCCATTAATGAATAATTCTTGTTTTTTCAAAAAAATGGTTTCCATAAAGGTAATCCGGTTTTCCATCACAGGGGGGTTTCCATAAAGGTTAGTTAGTGTTTCATTATATAAACGATAAAAACATTCTAATGAAGGTGTTCGCAAAGAGTTCTAATCCGGTATTTCACTAATCGTATTTCAATAATCGTAAACTTTATAATACTAGTCCGACAAGCCCCGATTAAAATTATGCTGACATGAAATGGAGATGGTTGGCTGACGAAGAACTTCCTTTGTTTAGCATATAAGTTTCACCCAATCAGCCGACTGCCATCTTTCTCGCCAAACTTCCCACAACTATTTTTGATTAATTTCCATTTATTATTTTTAAAACTACTATAGTAATGCTGGGTTTTTTGTTTGAGCGCGGGTCACCTGTAACATGGCGCTCAATATGATTGATGCTATTAAAAACTCCAAACTAAGGCCAAGAATATCTACCGCTCGGAACGAACTTCCGCGACTAGTAATGTCCGAAAAGTTTTAAGTTTAGTGTCCAAAGTTAATTCTTTGCAATTTCTCGGATGATATCCCTCAAAGGGGCTTTTTCCTCCCTAAAAATTTAAATTTTTTGATATCCTCTGCCACGTAACTCTTTCTTAATTTAACGAAAAAAGTGCGGTAAACCCTCTAAAATTAAAGCTCACTTCGAACTTTGAATGCCTTTATATATTTATATAGCAAATATTCATGCTAGTTATACCATTTTTTTTCTTCCCACTAAACGCAAAAGTTTATCTAGTGAGTCAAAAAACTCCCGTTTTTTGTTACATGCAATCAGAGGAACTTTCGGACGCTGCAACTTCCCTACTGTTTCCCCCTCTGAAGCCTCACGGCATCACGTCCGGGATTTAGTTTAGAAACCATTCCAATCATGCAAAATACTTTAGAGGCGAATACATACGGACATTTTTTAGGTTCAGAAAGAGGACAAAACGGGTGACCATAAATTATACATTTTCCAGGAATAATAAGAGATTAGATTTTCCTGGAAAGTTCACCAATGTCAAGCGTTTGAAGAATAAATATATTGTAATACACCTACGCACAAATTTTTTTGGGCTTAAAAAGGTGTTGCCATGAAACTAGATTCCAAATACACAAACCGTATGTTGCAAAAAACGTTGAAAAACTTATAACATTAAGGGTAATGTGTTTAAATTTATTTAACTCTGCAAGCCACTCTTTAAGCTACATCATTCATAACCGATTTTCTTCGAAATTTTCAGGTAACACCTGACAGCCTTGGGTCCTGAGGTGTACACTCACAATAACTTTTTATCAATTAACTATGAAGTAAATTACTGCTAAGGTATGAATTTGGTTTTTTCAATCTTTCGGCAATTGAATTTGAGAAGAAAATTACTTTGTGAGAAAAAAGGTATGATTCATACCTTTTTATCAAACAAATATTTTTCTCAAATCAATTATGAGAAAACCATGAATTTCCGAGGCATAGCAATGAATGGTGTGGAAACCTGAAGGTGCTTGCAGAAATTACAACAATTCAAGCACACACAAGTTGTGTGAACAACAAACCCCCCATCAATTTACAGTGTGAACACCGTTTTCCACTCAAGTAATCTAGTTAGATTTAGCTTATTATTCGGTTGTTTTCTCATATTTATTATAGTCCTGGCAACAATATAATTCTGAAGAATAAGATATTTTCGGTAGTTTCATGTTTTTGCATTTTTTTGTTCATGAAAATTGTCCGGCAGTACTTATTTGCTAACAAACACATCTTCAACTGAAAATTATTTTTGTTATGCTGTGAACAACAATTTTGCCTTCTTCACATAAAATTCTTGAAAATATTTAGATTAACTTTACATATGTAAATTCGGCAACAAACCTTCCGCTGACATCTTTTCGAATGTAAGTACGATTTCAAGTTTCAAGTTCATTCAAAGAAATAATTCGAAATTTTAGAATGAAGTAATTTACTCTAAAATATTTCAGCCAGAAATTGCCTGTTTTCTATTCGGTATGTAAACTGCATATTATAATTTAATTTTTATTTTGACCCAAAATATATTCGGACGTAAAATTGATGAAAAATAATCTGGTATTAAAAACAGATTAGCTGGTTAAATATATTCAGAATTATTTGGTGGAGCCATTTCACTTAAAATTTTAATATCGTAAAGGACTTTCTTGAAAAAAAATAACTTTTCACCCGTAAATAATTTTCAAATAAATGATTTGTATTTCAAAAATTACCTACTGCTGACAAAATGTACACGTTCATAACAAAGGAGTCCCGAAAGTTTGATGACCATTTTATTCGTTTTTTTCTGAACCTATTCCGAAATTTCGAGGCAAAATAAGAACGATAATTCTCCGATAAACGGTTTTTGCGGGGAAATTACAGACAATATATTTGTGGTAAGAGACATGAACTAATCAATTGACTTAGACCATCAAACACTGATTGGCTGATTCCCCTAACGCCAAACCGGACGCAGAATAATGGTTCCACGCGAATTAGTATTGTAAAATCTAAAAAACTTAAACCTTGCGACGGGTGACGGAAAAACAGCCATGAACGTTCTGTCTTACCCTAGTACGGTTGTTTTGGAAAACATATTTAATTTGTGAAAATCAGGCCAGAGTGGTCCCTCATACCATATTTGCCTTAAATATTGTATATGATCATCAAATATTTATTAAATCGAGAAAACTTACAATTTTTTTCCTAATTGACGTGATTTTTTTTCAATGAATATTTTTGAACTATTTAGAAATATCTTTGATCCAATCAGATATACTTAAATCCAAACAAACAGTTATTGAGTAAGAACAGAGCCAAACTGTGCAGTTACTGAGATTGATATATAATATTTTCTGGAGCCTAACCATGAACGATTTGAAATAAAATAAATTTTAAAAATTAAAAATTGGTTTCAATGTGTTCCAAAGCTCATCTGTAGAGAAATTTTTTTCTGGTCATTTAAGACGTAGGTTTTTTTTATGTAAAATTTTCAAAACAAATCGATTTTAAAGGAATGGTTGGGCGATGGGGGCGAAATTTAATTTTGGGGAAGAATTTTCCCTCCAGGGAAAAAATTTTTTTTGGGAAATTAAAGCCCCATTTTGTAGAGAAATTTTCCAACTGAGTTTTTTTAAAGCTTAGGATTTTTCTGAAATTGTTGATTTTTTTCAAAAAAAAAGTAAGTTTGAGATTTTGAAAGATTTTTGAGAAATTTGAAGTGAAAGGAAACCATTTCCGATCTAGAATTTATTTGTCACCTTTCAAAATTGCGAAAAATGTGCACTTAACTCGAAATACTGCCAAAAAAACGTATAAATTCAATTTTATTTTTTTTTTAATTTCAAACCCAAAGTTAAGAATTTTCAACAAAAACTAAAAAATTCACAAGTCGTTCCTGAACTTTGGAAGAAAAAAATCGAAAAAAGGCTTCCATCTGAACCTTAATTCAGCCCTTGCGGTGGAATTTGATGTACAAATTGAACAATTTTCCATATATATTTAAAGGAGGAGTAGGCGTTTGCGCGAGGCTCCCAAATAAGCTGTTTTGACCACTAAGAGGCCAAAATTTTGAAAAAAAGCTTCCATTTGGTGATGAGTATATATACTACAATTCTAAATTGCAAATATCACTAAACAAGTGATGAAGAGATGAATGAGAGTAAGCTTTTTAGTGGCTTTAGGGACGCCACAAAAAACATTTCTGGAGCGTTAGGTTGAGGTATCCAGATGCTCTGAAAATAGTACTGGCAACCTTCCTTAAACGAGTGTAGCTAACGTAATTGGAAAAAAAAATTAATTATTTCTGATGCCAGTTCTCAGAAAACTTCACTCTGAAAATGTGTAAAAAAGAGCCCAATTATCGACGCCCACCATCCTTAAAGGTCAATTTTTTTTTCGTGATTTTAACAAGTTGTAATTGCTCCAGTTCTAGCGAAGCCGTATATGGACTTATTGCCGGGTCCACTTTAAAAACTTATTCCCTATTCTTTAACAGGCAATAAGTTGTTAAAAGTGCCCGGCATAATAATGGAATATATGCTAGAAAGGCGATTTTTTTGGCCCAATGAAAATTAAAAAGCGTTTTCGGTACCCTTTTTTTGATTGAGGGTCCGGCGACCAATATTTGAGAAATTTTACAATAAAAACAATCCTGCGTCTTTCAGGGGGTATATCTGTCTGATTAATAAAAGGCCTTAGAGATTAAAAAATGCTCCAAATTGATACGAGGTGATAGATTAAGTGTACTAAAAACTTAAAAACCCAGTCATCAAAAAAAAATTTTCGAAATTTTTTTCTAAGTATTTTTTTAAAAGATGAAGTTAAAAAATAACGTTTGCTGGAATTTGACCACTTAAACTTCAAAATATCGACTTGACGTAAGCCAACTTTCTCATGAGTGTTCTACTGGCTTTCTTTGTGAGCCCACTTTCGAAAAAATCGAAGCACTTTTTTTTTCGGAAATTGTTTCAAAAATGACCAAAAAAATCATATTTCGAGTTTTCGCTAGAAATTGCAAAAAAGCTTGCCTTAATCTCTTACAAATGTTCTAGAGAATACTTGATAAAAATTTGAGCCATTTTGCAAATATATCTTCGGAGGAGATAGATTTTGAAGTCTGAAATTGTAAAAAATCGTCAGTTATTTGGCGTTCTAGAATTGTTCGGTCGCCGGATCAATAAAAGCTCGCCTTGAAAGATTGACATACTACCGTTACGTGATCTGTGAAAATTTTAACTCAATTTGATATACCGTCTGGGAGGAGATAGATTTTGCAGTTTGGAAAATGTCACCTTGTTACAATACTGTACCTATTGGTGTAATGCTCAAAAATAATTTGTGATGTTCTTTTTCGCAAGATTAAGGATAGATCTACAAATAAGCATTTTCGGTTCTTCTCATGAGCTTTAAGTTTTCAGAATATACCACCGTGAATATGTCAAATCTGCCAGATATACGGTATATCTGGCAGATTTGACATATTCATATATCATATACCCCCCTTAAAGGGGTAGGTGTCGCTTTTTGGTACCTTTCAATCACGCCTCAGAACAGTTCTAGGGCAGTTGTAAAAAATCTGAGGATACTCGTTTGTAGATCTAGCCTTCGTCTAACGATTACACATCTCAAAGTCAACCTTGTTACATCACACCACCAGGTGGTGAGTCTATTCTAGAGCACTAAAAGTTTTTTCTTAAATCTATCTTCTTTTAGACCCCACATACAAAGCGTCTCAAAATTTACACAAAGTAGCGAATAAATGAGAACAAAAAAGTGATGAGAAGGAATTTTTCGATTTTTGACTTTTTTTCTTCTATAATCTCACTTAAACGCCGATTTTGCCAGTTTTTCGACTTCAAACTCTATCTTCTTTTAGACGAATGTTTAGAATGAAGCCATTTTTTCGACTAATGTAGAAAAAAGTGATGAGAAGGAATTTTTGAATAAAATTCTAGAATTCTNTTTGATATACCGTCTGGGAGGAGATAGATTTTGCAGTTTGGAAAATGTCACCTTGTTACAATACTGTACCTATTGGTGTAATGATCAAAAATAATTTGTGATGTACTTTTTCGGAAGATTAAGGATAAATCTACAAATGAGCATTTTTGGTTTTGCTCATAAGCTTTTAGTTTTCAGAATATATCATCGTGAATATGTCAATTCTGCCAGATATACCCCCTTAAGGGCCTCGGTGTATTTTGACAGATTTGCACTTTTTTAATTTTTTTTGTCTTGATGAGAAACTTTTTGCCACTTCATAATTTTGGAATAAAAAGTTTTTCAAACGTAAGTTGTCACTTTTGAGCTCACTTTGCTTAATCTGATTTTATTCAGATCGATTATTTTTACTTTATAAATCATCTTTTGAAAAACGCGCGTTTGCTATCAAAGGTGTCTAAATTAAATTAAAATTTATTTATATTTTATTAATTAGNTGGTATGCTTTTTCGTTGTGAGAATTGGGGGAAAAGTCAGGATAAGAAAAGCTATTCAGGGAGGGATTAAGTTTTGACGATACATACATATATATAAGATATTTGAAAATTTTGTTGTATTTGACATTCTCAAGGAGTCAAACTACAGTTTTTCATCCTTTTGAAGTTCCAGGGGACTTGCTGGACCCAAACTACCTGGCTTGTTTGAGAATAACAATTATTGTCATTCTAAAGGGGTCGAATAATAGCTTTTATTTTTTTTCTAATTTAGTGCCTGTCAAATTAATAAAAACTAATTAGGAAGAGTTTGTACTTATATCTTAAAAAATGGATGTGGGTATGCGGTAATAATTAAACATGAAAAAAGGTTTGACAATTGAGTTGTACTTAAAAAAAAGCTGATTTATGATAATAACATAAGTGGTAAGTAAAACTTTTGTAATGAGCGAAAATACCGCGGCCTTTTTATTCCTTCATTTAAAAAATATCTAAAGTTCATTTTGACTGACTTTAAATTTAACCCCCTTGAAGCACCAACAAAGCTACGCAACTTGATGAAATTCTGGTCAAAGTTGGTATTTTTTAGGTTCGTTTATAGTGCGATTGAATGTGAATCAAGCATCAATAAACTATAGAAAATCAATTGTATAAATCGGAAGCATGTGCAGAAACTTTTTTTGGTGCTCAATTGGAGTACTTTTACAAGAAAAAAGCAGTTTATGGATGCACTCAAGCTAAGGAGATATATTTTTTAAAGTGAATCTTTCGCATCGATTTATAAAATGCATAAAACCGCCTAAAAATTTAGTTTTTTTTACTTTTTCTCAATTTGCTTTTTTAGTGTTTTTGGAATTTTTTAAAATTCAAATAATTTTAATGGTAAGATACCAACGCCATTAGTAACTTCGTTTTAAATTTCTCAAAATATTTGTAAGGGTTTTCAAACCTAGATTTTTTTTGGTAAAACTTTGAATCCAATAAACGTTAGTTTCAATTTCAGTAAGGCCAAGTTATCTTAGAGTTTGTACAATATATTTTTCAAATGAATCTTTCGCATAGACTTTTTTTCATTAAATTGCATAAAAAAGGCCAAAAATTTTCATTTTTTCCTTTCAAATTTGTTTGTCCTTTTTCAAAAACAATTTCCGATTTTCAATTTCTGCGTTTTTTACGCAATTTTTTTAAATTAAAAAAAAATCGATGCGAAAGTGTGAGTTTCTCAAAAATTTTGTAAATTTTTTGATGCTAAATTTTGACATTGCATTAAAATTGAGAAATTTTAAAGAAACACGTTTGTCAATAAGGTCAAACGGTGATTTCCCAGACAATTTTTTATTTTTCAAATACATAATATTGTAGCGGATATCATTTTTCAAATTTTTATTAATTTTCAAATTTATCTTTCTTTATTATAGCTCATTTGCGCAGTCCAACTGACCAGCTTCATATCGAGGTTGGAAAGACCTGGGTGTTTTGTACGAAGAAAAGGTCAGTTCCACGACGCCCTCGTTTGCTATCGTATGTGCTATGAACTGCTCGAGCGCAAATGGCACTTTTGACGATAATTGTAATCGGGTTAAAGCCTACACGATGCCGGGCCGATCCCCAACTCCGAAACTTTTCCATCAATTGGAAGAAGTTGGACGCTTCCGATTCCAGCCAGGCTTACACAGAGGCAAACAGCCAGGAGGGGCGCCGAAAAGGAATCCCTGAAATTCAGAAGAAAAGCAAGGCTCAATAATTATCATTTCAAACAAAATGTTAAAACTATTGAGTCATTTTTTTTGTAACTGAAGGCAGTCTTAAATTTGGATTTTGTTTTTTGAAATTATATTTTAACTTGGTCATTAGAAAACTTGGGGACATATTTTGAAAGAAATTGACAAATCATTTCAAAAATTTTTTTTAGGGCGGGATTTTATAAAAAATAATTTATAATTAAAAAACTTGTTATATTTCAAAAAATTGTATTGATTTTTGAAAAAAAAAAAAAAAAATTGGAGTCATTTACTAAATGAAATCCGATGAAAATTGGTTCTTTCGAAATCTGTTTCTCTTTGTTTTCAAAAATTGCCTGATTTTACAAAAATATAAATAAAAAAAAAAAGCTCTATTCAAGAGCAATTGATGCATTTGAGGTTTGAGGTCATATTTCAAATTAAAACTTGATGAATTAAAAAATTATAATTTCAAAAGTTGTAAATATTTCGAAAATTTTTTTGCACTTAGTACCATCTTTTGATTTTATATCTCAAAATTATAACCTACCTCAGAAAAATCCGATTCTTGAAAAAGAACCCGACCGTCAAATAAAGCTCCCGTATTGGCTTATAAATGAAATGGAACGCCGTCTAGGTCATAAAACACCAAATGTCAGTCTCCTAACCCCTATACAGCCCGATGGATTGAGATTGGAATACGGTTCAATGTGTTCCGAATTTCTACAAAGATTCTTGAAAGAAAAAAAATCAAATTGAAAAGATGTGAAGGAGAACTGATAGTATAGAAATTATTTTTGTTAAAAAAGAAGGTGAAAGGAACGTTTGATTTGCAATGGAACTTTTCGTCGATAAAAGGGAGGAGATTACTGGAATTTATGTTTGCCCTTATCCGAATTAAGCCATCTCAATCACTGCCACCTGATTATAAAAGTAAGAAATTTTATTATTACTCTGAATAAGTATCTTTAGAGACTTTTTTTTGGAAAAAAAGATTTGTATTCAAAAGTGGAATGACCGCGTCAAATCCTAAGATAATACGGACAAAGGAACTTTTTCAGCCTAATATTTAGGAAGAGTGTCACTTTGTCCGAACAGGTTACCATCCCCTGTGGTGTTTGGTTTTTACACGGACTTGGTGTAGTTCTTTTTTTTTGGTTCGTGCTTTTTGGCTTCTGATTGGCTGGAATTAATTTCGATTTAAAAAAATTTTCATTTTCGATAAAAGGATTAATATTGCGAAAGGTCCATTTCTAAATCATTGATCAAAATTAAAGAGATCATATTTCAAGGGTTCATATTTCTAAAATATAATAGATGTTTTTTTAAAAAAAATGATTACTCACAAATTTGAGTTTTAAGTAAAAGCCCTAGGAATCTAAAATTTGCATTACAGTATGTCACATTTTGGCTTTCGTACTTGATTGGCAAACAGTAGGTGCTTGACAACTTTAAAGGTTTTGATCGAGGATAGTAAATTGTGCAAAATCAAGAACGGAGCAAAAATGTGACCACCCTGTTATGTTGCATAGCACAAATGAATAATACAATTGAATTGTCAATTCCAATTGAATTACTCGATCGAAGATCATATTGCTTCACGGTCCTCGGCCCACTTCAAGAAAACTCTTCGAAATAATTTCAGTTTCGATTTCAAATTGAAAGTTCGTGTTGTTTTATTTTATTCCAATCTTCTGGAATAACATTTAAAATTTTCAGTACATGGTCGAATTCGTGAGATGCTAGACGGACACAAACTAAGAAATCGAAACCGTTCATCGCCCTATATCCCAAATTTACCCCCTGTATCTGATATAAATCCTGAACTTCCATGATCCAAGTTGACCAGTAAAAAAAGAAGCTTACTCAAAATTGTTTAAATGATATTTGTGTTAACCCGCGTGTGCCAGTTGTGTAATGCGTGGGGTGTTCATCGTCGCTGAAAATGGATTGGGATTTTTTTTCAACAAAGAGTCTGCGCAAGCGTATGGAAATTTCCGAGTTATTTGCATATGCCCGAAAAGGGAATCGACAGAAAATGGCTCTAGGTGAATTAAAAAATTTACTTCAAAATATTATTGTTGAGATTTACTTAAAAACTGAGCATTTCAATGTTTTTTACAAAATTGGGGACCACATAAAGATATTTTTGACTTTTGACCTCGTACTTCACCGTTTTTATCAGGACGCTTATGCAAAATAAACAGTACTGTAGCACGGAAAAGTACCTTACATGTACAATAAAATATCCTTGATTGATACATATATGTTTACATAGAATCGTTACTATTGGTGTATTTTCTTTATGGCGAATAAAGTTACTTTTCACGCGTACAGTGCTGTTATCTTGATAGACGCGTTTCCTGATAAACGGACTATACACTTTGTACATATTTTTTTATTTTTTTAGATCCTTCGGTTTTTTAACTCCGAAGATTTTCAAGAAACCTTGTTGAATCCCATAAAATTTTGAGGGCTTTCTTCTTAAAATTGCTTTGATCAGACTTTCAAGCACATTTATGATTCGTGATTTATTTTTGTTGATTGCTTTGAAAATTAATATCAGGAAATCCAAAGATTCTTAAAATGCGATTTACCTACTTTATCAATTTTTAGTCAAAAACATTTTTTTGGGAGTATTTTAAAAGCAAAGTATGCATTTTTTGTAAACTGACTAAAAATGGTTTTGAACCTATTTTATTCAAAATGACTACAGTTGACATTAAATACAGATACAAGAACGGAAAATCCTGGGCAGGATTTCCGACTCATTTTTACTTTGAAAGATAGTCAGAAATTAAAAATTGCTGGTCTAAGCAACTCTTTCAAAAAACCTCCAAATAAAAAATTTTTGCATAATTTTTTACCGATTCCTAAGAGTTCGCGTTAATAGAAAATTTGGTAGATCTTAAATACAAATAATTAACTTGAGATTTTGTACCATGTAAGAAACAAATTGTTTTTTTGGGCTACATTTTTCGATAAAATTTTATTTTATAAATATAATTTTTGTGCTCCAGTTTTCGAAACGAAAATTTTGGTGGACATATATATCATTAAAGTGCTTTACGCTCTTATTTCTTAGATAGCGGTCTAATAAAAAAATCAAAACTGCTTGAGTCATATTCTCCATTAGAAAATATTGTGTCAATTTTACAAATCATTTTTAAATTTCAGTTAATAAAATAAAACTTCTGGAGACATTCTTTTCTTGAAAAATAACCATAACACCATTTCAGAAGAAAAAAGTGTCTACTTCACCTCCGCGAATACGGTGATGAATATCAAGGTCGTTCATTTCGTGACGCTATAAACGAAGATAGTCGCCGCTCTTGAGAAGGAAAAAAGCAAACCCCGAACTCCCAAACCCCCGTTAAAATGGGTATTTTTCCGACATGATGATCCGAAGCCCGTTTTCGCGATCATTTTGGCCGAACTTCAAAACCTCCGTCATTTATGAGGTCTGTTCGTTCAGATTTTTTGTCTTTTTCTGGAATGGCCCAATAACAAGGTGCAAGTTGTGTCTCTCTGTACCTCACTGCGTGTTCCACCTATTAAGATACTTTTGGAAATTGTCAGCTAAAGTTGGGAACCGGGGATTATGAATGTTTGTTTGGTAAGTTGAAAAATTCATATTATTTTAGCCACATTTAAATTTTTTAATGTTGACCTAAAAAATTCTTTGAGAAAATCATTTCTTACAAAAAAAACTTCAAATTTTTTGAAATTTACAAAAAAATAAAAAAATCGAAGCTTTCCTTTATTTATGGTAGATACGAAAGTTGCGTCCTACTAAAGCACCTCTACTGTGAAATATCAATATTTTTACTTGTCTTGTAAATTCGTGTTTTTATTAGAAATTCCTTTTTATGGGACTACTTTATTACCTTTCAGGTTGTAGTTAAGTTATTGCTCATAAAGACTTGATATTTGCGGTTTGTGCGGTTTTGCGGCTTTACGAAACATATTTTTAGATATGTTCTTTGGGTGTTAATTTGAATGTTATCTGAGGGTAACAGTTGAACAAAACATTGATTTTAGAACAAAAATCATTTTATTTTTTGGAAAAAAAATATCCATCAGGCCTATTTGGTGTCGAATTCGAATGAAATTCACTTTTGATATGTTTGAAATGCTTTTTTCGCCAATAAAATTTGCTAAAGCAATGTAGGAATTATTTATCACGAAATAAAGTCTCTTTCAAAATTTTAGGGGTTTTTAGGAACGCCTGCAGATGTAACGGTTCCTGGTATTTGAAACCATAAGACTATTATCGAAGGATCCTGCCTGTGTCATTTATCTTTGAGCGTTCATCACTTTGAGCCAGTGTCCAATCATAATAGGGGCCGGATTGTCGACTCAATTCAAGAATCCCGCGATTTGATTGGCCACTTTATCCAAAATTTGATTGACGCTCAAGATAAAAATGACACTAGGCAGGATCTTCCGATATTTGGCAGAAAGAGAATTAATTCTGCATGGTTTCCCAGATTAAAATTTTTTTTAAATTTTGATGACGATTTAGGGATTATAGCAGGATTTCGGAGGATTTGAAATCATCTTTCCAAGTTGATCCAATTAGGCCAAATTCGGTTGTAGACTAATATCGATCATGATGCCGGACGTAACTTTGAATATCTTATTCCCTATTCTTTTAAAGGCAAATGGAAAGATTTAAGTTACTCACGATTCATGATGGATATGGACACCTGGGTTTGAATCTGTACCAGATATTAATCCATGGACGTTCATCTGAGTCATGCTCACTCCCAGGGTTCCGATTTATTCTAATTATGGGGTTTGCCTATCTTTTTCCGACGATTCTCCAATGGACCAAAAATAACTCACAATGTTGTCATAAGTGAATTATGTTATCAGATTCAAACTCCCCGTGTCGAGATAACCCTTAGTCCACGGTTTTTCTTATAAAAGTTACCACGGTTGGTTCAGTTGTAAAGATGTTCTATTGACGTCATTAAAAATGACTCATAATGGCGTCCATCGGTCAAATCCGATTTTAGATTCGAACTCCTGGTGCCCGTATTAGTCCCCATACTAAATTTTGTCCCGATTGGAATCAACATTGGAAAGAATTGATTTTTTGAAAATCCTGCTTTATCTGCTAACGTCAAGAAATTTTAAAATTTTATCTGGGGGAACCATGGCAGAATTTTTATTTTCTTTTCTGCAATTATATAGTCTTATGGGTTTCCAAATACCAGGAAGCCGTAATCGGTTCCTAAAAAACCACCTAAGTTTGATTTAGTTGAAATGCGACACTAATTTAGCCTTGATCGCTTTGATTATTTGAATGATCATATTTTTTGCTATAAATGAGAAAATATATTTCTTCGACGATTATTCTAGATAACATTCAATTAATCTAAAAACAACTTTCATGATATAAATTTCAAAAAGGAATATATCGAAATTGCATGGCCTTCTCAGCACGCGTTCTAACTTTTGGCCAGCTGCCCAATCACATACTCGATTGTCGACTTAATTCAAGAATCCCGCGATTTAATGGTCACTCTCAGTTATGACGTGCTGAGAAAGGCGCAATATGGCGATTAATTTTCGATAATATTGAGAATACGATTTCACAGATAATTAGAAATTTATTTTACAGTAAAGGTGTTTTTAGAAGAACTTTTGTATTTCCCAAAAAAAGGTTCATTTTCTAAATTCGCGGTTAATTCCCCTATAATGCCAATGTAATTAAAATAGTTCCTGCAATGGTATTCGATAGAACTTTCGAAATGCCGTAAACTGCCGAGGGAAATCGTATTCTGATCCATTTGGTGGCCAATAATTGGAGCAAATGGCTAAAAAAAATCGATTCCAATATATCGTTGTAACAGGTGATTTTATTTTTAATTTCCGATAATTTTTAAAACGAACTGATATTTTAAAAGGTGAAATTATGTCAACTAAAGTCTACTATCGATGTTTGAATAGTCTCAAGTGAAAAAGCGGTGTTTTATTATTTTCCACAACGTATTTTTTAAGAAACCTGGCGATTCTTGTTTGGATTCGGCTTGGCTCAATATACTGGGTCCCAATCCTTAGGGTCATGGGTGTAATAATATAATGGTAAGGTTTTTTAATTCTTTTATAATTTTGAGAATTCTTCCAAATATTTGAAAGTATTTTTTGTTAAAATTTGTATTTAGTATGAATGTCGGTCACTCACTGCCTACCATACCAGATAGCCATGGAACGTTATGAACGTGTCAATATAAACATCTACCATCATGCTAAGTTTAGAATATTATAGGAATTTTGACAACTTACCCCTCGCGGTCGACGCCCAGTGTTTCATACACAAACAAGAATGATATGTGTATCTACGCGATCGGGCTCCAACTTTAGGTCTTTTCGTCAAATAAATTAAAAAATTTATTTTTTTTATAATTTTAATTTATAAGAAAAGAAAAAGTGCTAAAGTTGGCAGCCTGTTTGCGTGATTATGAAAAAAACTTTCTTTCCCTGTACCCAATGTCATAAAATATGCAGTTCTTATTTGATATGCATCTACAGAATAACCTAAAATTCGTAAGTTTAAATTAAGGATCTTCTGACTTTTATTCCTCTTGCAAACTACTATATAATTTGGTCTCTGTGTGTTAGAAACAACTGGCGCAACCGTGCAGAGTTAATTATTGAAATAAGTTTTGCTTTATAATTTACAAATTATGATTAGTTTTCTGTCTCCAAAAAACAGACCTTTATTGGAAAAAATAAGATAAATTTGCGACAGAAAAAGTATAAACATACTTTTTCAAATTTTCCGCAAATTTTAATTTTTGAAAAAAAAAATTTATATTTTGATAACTGTTTGAAGTTTATCAATTTACCTTTTTATTTCAGGTTCCCATGTTCTAATCTAAGTTGGAATTCTAGCGAAGTTAATTCGCCTGACCGATTTCCGTTTTTTATTTCAATGTTTAAATTTTGCCCTCCAGCGTTCCCTTTTGGGTCGCTGGCAAGTTCAACTAAGATTTATATAAAGGTCGAAAAATCTTATATTTACAAAAACTTCAATTCAAGATTTCTTACTGATCATTTGTGTTAGAAGTGAGCTTTTTATTTTTATTTTGGGTCCGTCGAAGCACAAAATTAAAGACGAAACAAAAGAAAAAAGGACGCTCGCATTGCCAGCGTAACTTTAAAAAATGATGGATTTTTAATTTGACCACGATTAAAACATTGATTTTAACTTTTTCAAGCAGAAATATAAAAATTTCCATTGTTTTGAAATTCTTTTGGTGTCAATTTCAATCTAAAATTTAAATTTTTCCAGGTAATACGAACCATAATTGATTCGAAATTATGGTTCAAAGATGTTAAAATCTCAAAATCCAAGCTGGAAAAGTTTTTATTTTTAGATTGAAAATTTAACACCCAAGAATTGTAATGATTTCATTCAAATATTATCATGAATTTCCTGGTGGAAATTGACAACATTAAATAGTGTTCTCAAATTAATTGATTGAAAACCTTCTACAATATAGAAAGGTAGCTTTTTTTTTATGTAACCACGACATATCGGCATCATAGCGCGAAAAACCATATTAATGTACACCAAACGTTTTCTGCATACGTGTAGCAACTAAAATTTCTGGATTTGAAAGTTTTTTTTTTTCAAGTCAATCGGTTCACCGGTATTGTTGTTTTAACGAAAGTTCAGGGGTTCGAATCTCAGTAGGCTCAAATTCGTGTCTTATTTCATTAAATTGTATGTATTTTATGTTAATTCATCGGTCTGGCTGTTGGTTAAATGAATTTAGTAAGAACCGGTCAAGGAAACCAATTTTCTAAGTTGATTAACTGAAGAAAAATTATCCAAAAAAAATATTTTTGTAAATTCCTTATGTTTTGCCTTAGAATTACTGGTAATTTCAAAGGTCGCATTACCAGTGACCGGAATGCTTAGATAAAAAACAAAATTTTCCAATATCAGAAATTTACTTTGGCTACACGTTGGCAAAAAACCGATTTTGCTGATACATAATATTGTTTCGGCGCCTATGATGCCGAAATGTCCGTAGTCACATGGAAAATAAAGCTTTTTAATAGGACCCAAACGGGCTTACAACTTTAAGGGGTATATCTGTCTGATTTAAATTGAAGGCCTTGAGGCATTAAAAATGGCTCCAAATTTGATACGGGTGCATTAATTAAGGTGTACTTAGAACCCAATCTCAAAAAGAAAAATCGAAAATTTTCGCATTTTTTTCGAAGTTTTTTTTCTAAGTATTTTTAAAAGATGAAGCTTCAAAATTCGACTTGACGTAAGCCAAACTTTCTTCATAAGTGTTTTCACTGGCTTGTCTTTTGAGGCTACTTCGAAAAAATCGAAGCACTTTTTTTTTCGGAAAAATGGAAACCAAAAAAATCATATTTCAAGTTTCTAGCTCGTAAATTGCAAAAAAGCTCTCCTTATCTCTTTAAATTTTCTAGGGAATACTTGCATAGAAATTTTGGCTATTTTCAAACATATTCCTTCGGGAGCGAGTAGATTTTGAGTCTGCAATTGTTTTAAAATCGTCGGTTATTTGGCGTATCTAGAATTGTTCAGTCGCCGGGATCGAAAAAGCTCTCCATTTAAAAATGGAAAACGTCACCTTGTTACGATTACTGTAACCTATTGGGGTTGTAATGGTCAAAAATAATTTGTTTGACATGTACTTTCGCAGATTAAGGATAGATCTACAAATTTAGCATTTTCGGTTTTTCTCATAAGCTTTTAGTTTTCAGAATAATTATCACCTGTGAATTGTCAATTATCCAGATATACCCCCTTAAGCCATTTCTTCAAATAAATTATTTAAATTTCAAATTTTAGCGTTTTTTTACTGAAAACGCTAAATTTTTTTTAATTTTCTATAATGTTATTTGAAGGTTTGAACCCGTTTTGCGTCCTATTTTAAAACTAATTGCCAAGTTTTACTGCCAATTTGAATTCCAAAAAGTCAATTTTTAATGTGTTAAAATTATTAAAATATTTTTAGATTTGTGCTTTACGTTTCTAATCGAGACGTGCGTTAGTGGTGCTGTTATCCAGCAGTCAAAGGTCTTGAAGCTCTTCATTCTAGTTTCAAAATAAATTCACTTTCAAAAAAGCGCAAAACTGTAAACTTTGCTGTTTTCTCCTCACTTTGCTTTCTTTTTCAATTCAACTTTCAATAATATATTTGAAAAGATTACCATTCATTATTATCTATTAATATGCAATTTACAAATATTAACAGCATGAGCATTCAAGCAAATATGAAGCAATTTCTAGCAACTTATTTTGTTATACAGTACTTTATGTATGTACTTTTTTTACTTTGCGAAGTGAAAATTGTCCTTCAGCTAATTTACGGCCAATTAAAAAAAGGTAACTAAGGTGGATTTTATTTTGAACGGCAAGCTATAGCCGATGTCAAGGTTTTGAAAATAAATCACCTAGTGACTATTTTTTTATTGGCCGTAATTACCTAAAGGACAATTTTCACGCAAGTTAAAAAAGTACATACGTGTATATATACAAAAATAGTGCCTCTTCGCAGCCTTCAGTTTTTTTGGGGAAAATCGTGGCAGAAATTCGACGAAGCGCTTTATCGATATTCCCACCCTTTTTGTTGAATATCCTGGCCTGATTAGGAAACGTAGTAGTGTTTTTAAGTAGTAGGGCCGGGATATCACAAAAATTGTGAATGGGGATATTGTCATATCGAATTACGGGGGTGCCTTGTTTCTTTTTTACTGATTTTTAGCCAAATTTTTTTTATTTATACAGCTTTGCTAACGACTATTCCGATTGAATCCTTAGATTAGCTTAAAACAGAGCACAAATAATTCTGCGTTAATAATTGAATTAAAAAATTTGGTTCCGAATCCGACTATTGTTACCTTTGTTTTTAAGAAAACTAGTTAAGTTAAGCAATTCAGTAATCTTGAAAAAAAGATTAAAACAAATTGATCCGATGAACTAATTTTTTTTATTTTAATTTTTCACAAGATATTTTTGCTCAGTTTTGCAGCTATCTAAGAATGTTATCGGGATGGGAAAGTTTGTTTTTAAAATCCGAATTAAATAAAAATATTGGTTTAAAAACTAGTAAAAAAGGACCAGGAGCCCCCGTATTGATTTACTGTTTAAAACCAATTCGAGGCTTTACAAATGCCCAGTAACTATTTTTCACCGGAAAAACTGGACTGAATTCAATTTTTGATCACAAAAATAGATTAGTAACATTATTCGTAATTGACCTCGACATTGCCGTTTTTAACTTTATTTTCCATAATAAGAAATTATGCGCATACTATAGGAAACGAAAATATCTGTTTTGATAGTTTTTAATCGGCTTCATACCAAATTTAACAACATTTTGTTTAGTTTTCAACGAAAATAGATGAAATTTGATGAGTTTCACTGCGTTGTCAGAAGATAGTTTCGTTATATTATCTTTCCAATAATCATTCTAACCAAAAATATCAAAAATCATTATATCATTTTTTCAATGAAGCGATTCAGAAAAGAAATCGAAATTTCAAAGGTTATAGAACCCTTTTCAGCTCCAAAGTCCCAAAAATTCGAAGAAGTAAAAGTTATGGGCATCACGAGAAAAAAGAAAATCTGTACGATTCATTGATACGGTCTCAAAATAACTCTAAAAAATGTCAATTTAATTTTTCAACAAATTTTTTCTACACTTTTTTACTGTAAAATTATACGCATTGAGAACCAATTAAGACAAATTCGATTTCAAGCTCTTTTACAGAGCACCGAGAGAGCGATTTTTCGTATTAATGAATCATCCTCAAACACATCAAAGAGAAAGTTTAACGATAATTGAGCTTACACAAGAATTCAACGATCTTGCAAGTTTTGACAAACAAAACTATAGAAAAGGTAATTAGATCGCGACTCCCTAACAATTTAAATACAATTATTCACGATTTGAATTAATTTCTTGAGAATTGAATTGAAGAATTTCAACTCGATTATTTAGTGTACAGTAACTGTATGGTCAAATTTGTTTTCCGATCTTAGATTTTATGCTTTTAAGGGGGTTGGGCGTCGTAATTTTTTGAGCCCTTTATAGAATTAATTTATGATACATTATTCGGTTATGACTTAAAGTTGACCCCAGGATCTCATTGTGGCAATTATTTTTTTTTCAAAACCACATCTAGAACAAAATCTTAGATTTTTCAAAATTCGATATTTTTTTGCTTTAACCCGCATAAACGGTTATTCTACCCCATGATATGAACATTTTTGGTGAATATGACCCACCGGAAACGATTGCATGACATTAAAATTATCGGAAATGTCTTATCGAAATTCTAGAAATTTCAAATTATTTTTAAGCAAAAATGTTAAACCTAATTATTTCGGATTTGACGGCTTGATTGGTTAAAAATTATTGATTAGCTGTAAGCCAACTTTTTGATCAGTGAAATCTCAGCTCAATTTTGGTGGTACTTTTGTTCCGATCAGACGAACTTTTCTTTCCGAACTTTTTTTTTTCGAACTTTTCATTTCCGGCTTTACTTAGTCATATTTCTGAATTCTAGGTGGAAATTCAAAAAAATGGCTCCAACATATTCAGGTAACCTCACTCTCTCCCGTACTTATGTGTAAATTTTCAGACGCTTTGTATGTGGGGTCTAAAAGAAGATCCGATTTTGAAAACGAAAAATGTTGAAATCGGCGTTTCAAAAGTTGTTCATAGGAAATTCAAGAGCGAATTCAAAAAAATGGCTTCCAACTATTAGTAACCTCACTCTTCTCGTACTGTGTGGTATTTTCAGTGACGCTTTGGTATGTGAGGGTCTAAAAGAAGATCGTTTTGAAAAAACCGTTTAGTGCTAGAATAGAACTCACCACCTGGTGGTGTGGATGTACAATGTTAAGTTTTGAGATATGGAATCGTTGGGGCGATAGGCCCAACTGGCCCTAGAATTATTTATGAGGCGGGATTGAAGGTACCCCACAGATTACGACGCCCACCCTTTAAGCTTTAATCCCGCCCAATTCAGAACGTTGGATTCTGAACACGCAGGTGTTAATAAATCTTATCCTCATTGACCAATCCTCGGGGACAATCAAGTTCAGCAAAAATCTTAGGATACGGAGAATTGTGACGTATGTATATGAAAGTTGTGGGAAATATTAGGACAAATTTCCCGTATAATCAACCACTTTTAAATTTTTAATTCAGACACGTAAAAAGGCAAAAAAAAGTGAAAAGGGGGTACTTTTCGCTGTATTTTTCTCAGGACTTATGACTTAGGGTCACCTATTCTTGGAAGGTCGGAAAAAATGTCGGAATTATTAATTTTATGACATTCATGAAATTTATTGAATTTATTCATCGACAAAACTTCTGTTTCCTTGACCAACCTGTAGAAGTTTTTTTGAGATTTCATTTGGCGGATTTTTCTTCGCTATTATTAGAAAATATCAGCAGCAATCAAAAAAAGATGCTTTCCGAATATTTCGAAATTATCCTTTAATTATCCTTAATTATAGCAAACTAGACCCTCAAGAATGGCGCTTCTCTTTTGATAAATTATGCGAACGCGTCCTTTCAAAAAAAAATGGCTTGATTTAAAAATGCAATCGGCAACCAGGAGAGTCGGTGTCCTACCGATTAAATTAAAACTTAAGCTTGTTGTTAAATTCATTTGAAAAAAATTCCGAAACCTATTCTCAAAATGTGTTAACACTTGAATGTAGAAAATATTTCCAAGGAATATTTAAATACCATAATTGTTTGTTTAAAAAACTAAATGATTTCAAAGTTTGAATAAAATTTTTAGATTTTAAGGGGAGTTTGTTGGCGAATCCTTAACTAGTAGGGCGAAAACATTACGTGCTTGTGTTTGGCGTATCAATTTACCTTTCAAGCGCTAAAGAGCTGGTAACTACTTTATTAATTACGCAATTTAGTCGCTAAAGAGCAACAAAAGTTTTAAATTGAAATTATCGATTCTAATGTAGATAATTTTGTTTACTCATCTGGGTACACTAGCACGTCCGTGCTTTTGTACCCAAATTGGTCTGAAATCCCAATTTTTCCCTAGGCATGGTATACTGAGGAGAACAAAGGTCGATTGGCATATTGGGGTAATCAAACACGACCCCTAACCGTACTCCTTAAATTGGCATGTAACAGATTGAAAATGTGAAGAATTTAACCTCCTAGAATCTAGGAACTAGAGAACCGTTTTAATAATTTTATTTAGAGAAAAGAATGTAAGTTCGATTTAATAAGCGTTGAAAAGTATGCCGAATTATCTCAACGAATCAGTCGAATACTGAGCAAACCAAACCAAGCATCCCTGTGCGTGTTTTTTGGAACGTTTTTCCAGCAACTTCTTGGATTGATTCAGTTTTGGAGTAAAACTGTTCGTTTCCAAAGTTTTACTTTCATTTCACCTCACTAATAATCCACCACTTTTTTTTAGAGTTTCTTTCTTAGTACAAAATAAATATTGTTGTCAGATTTAAAAATGATCTTCACAGCAAGTCTGCTTAAACAATTTTTTCTGAAATTGGCATTAAAAATTATTATTCTTTTGGACCAGAATGCTCTTTATAGGTATTGACTATTCTGTCATTTTCTGTTATTCAAAAATAATAAAAATATTTCTCACATTTTTTTTGGTCCATATCTGAATTCATAATAGCGTGACTACTTAGAGGGTATTTCAAATTGAAACTTCAAATTTCACGCAAAACCGGGAATAGATAAGTCAGATAAATTTTGCACAGAAGGACATTGAAAATTAGTGGATTTTGTTCGCTGCTTCGGACGCAGTCCACGTGAACGCTTTAATTTTTCAGAATTCCCATATTAATTAGTTTTTAAAAATTCAATCAATACCTAGAAATTCCTTAAACGAACAATTTTTTTTTAGGGCTTATAAACATGATTTTAAAGTTTTTGAAAAAATTGCAGTTTTATTTTGGCTTATTTTATTAAATTTTATAAAAATTTCAAAAACGTGTAAAAACGTCCTGACAGTTTACTCAAACTACTGACATTACTCAACGGTCCTGAGTTCAGGATTCTGACAGGTTCGCCAAACGGCCTGACAAAAAATTCAATCATAGGTGTCAGGAGGTTTGAGAAGATGTGTGTACTCAAAGGTCCTCAAACGTCTGACAAAATTAAGTGGTGTATGCATATTTTCTGATTTCATCACTAAATGCTTGTTTTGTTTGAAAAGACTTAATCTGCGTTAATATCAGCTCTTATCTTTAATTTTCGTTCTTCAAATCGGTCAAATTGAGGATAAAACTTTCTTTCAAAAAAAACATTTTGTGGGTCGATGTGAAGCAAAATTAAGAATCAATTTCCAGATATTTGAGCCTGCTGAAAATAATTATTAAAATCACTTTTAAGAGATTAAAAATTGCTGATTTTTCTTTATTTTAAAAAACAAAGCGTTTAAAAGTTAAAAATTTAGTACTAAATATCCATGGTTTAAACTATGGAAAACTAATATTTTAGTCACGATATGGACCAGGATACGATTAATTATTTTACAGAACTTTTTTAGGTAGGAGTAGTTAAATTAATTCTTTAAAAAGCACAATGAAAAGAATACACAAACTAATACAGTAGAAAACGTCACAATTGGACGTCATAAATATATTCTATGTTGAACAGTGCTCAGAAAAAGGAAAGTTACTAGACACGACAAACACTATTTGTTGCCTGAGTTTTTTTCCACAAAATGACTGCTTCAGGAAATAAATAAAATTTTAATCCGAATTCAGGTGTAAAGGCAGTCCATAAAAAGATTTTTGAAAAAAAAACGCGCATTATCGATATAAATAAATTTATTTTATTTGTCATTTAAACAAAATACGTCATACCGTTCAAAATTTTGTTAAAAATCTAAATATGTCAGTCAACTCAAAAAATACTTAGTAGGGAATTTATTTATTCAACGAAAAATACAATTTCTTTGTAAAAACATATCTACGCAAATTTTTTTGGTGTCAAATTACAATCATAACAACATTTTTTTTGGTGTTTAGTTTGTGCAGTCACAATGTGAACTGTCCAATTTTTATTTCGTTAATCTCTATTATCATGGAAATCGATTTTTATACATTAATTTAGGTGATTTTTTTTAACGTTTTTATGGAAACCCAAAAAAAATTAAATTTGTTGTGATTGAGGCAAATAATTTTGCGACTATAATCTTTTTTACGTATCATATGATTATCAAGCATTTCGCTATCTGACATTTCTAGTGAAACATCTTTTCCAGAGTTGATTTTTGGTTGGCCGTTTCCATATCATCATTTGATTTTTTCGCTCGCATACCTCCAGAAAACACATTTAAAACGTTGCATTCAAGCGCGGGCCTAGCCCGAGCCAAAAAATTCTTTTTGGTCCCCTCGGCCTTCGACGGCGGGTACTGGGGGCAGGAGGGAGACATTTTCCTCTTTGTTTTTCAAAAAACCTCCTGGACATTCAGGGTCTAATTTGTCGACGATTATTTCGGGGAAGATCGGGGGTTATATTTCTGGGTTTTTCCGATGGTTTTTCGGGGTTATTTCATGGTTTATATTGAAATCTGGGAGAATAGAGGTCAAAGTGACGGACTGGACGAAAATGGAAAGAATTTTTGAGACTGACAACGAAGATATTACCGATTTCCTGTGCGTTTTTCTAGTGACTCCATAGCCTCGAGTTTTGCATTAATTTCCTTTTTCAGGAATTTGTTCTCCTCTATAACTCAACACTAGTTTTTCCCACTGGTTAAATTGTGGGAATTTATTGGCTACATTTTCCATGGAACGTTTCTTCAACGACCATGCGGGGAGGGAAATTGACACTTTGCAAGAGCAGCTTTTCCAGATAAATAAGCCATCATTAAATTTTGGGCACCAATTTTAGATTCAATCCCAAGCAGCCTTGGCGTTACTTACTGGGGCTAAATAAAAAGATTTAAGAACTGATAAAAAAAAATACGGCTTTTTCAAGAAATTTTTTGTCCTGGTTAACCTCCATTTACCGGTTGGTTCAACATGCTATCTTTAAAAATATAATTTTCAAAACGTCTTCCAGAAATTTACGAACTAACTTATCAGAATTTTTAGTCCCTGCCTATGTCTATTGCCGAGAGAGAAATAAGTAATTCAAAAAGTCTATTTTGCCTAGTAGAACCGCTTAAGTTTGTAAATTCATGGAAAAAATAATTCCAAAAACCTATTCTCAAAAACCGTATTTCTCAAAAAACTAAAGTCTACTATCGATTTTGATTAGTCTCAAATGTTGCAAAAACGGACTGGTGTTTATATTTTCCAAAACGTATTTTTAAGAAACCTGGCGATTCTTGTTTGCGATTCAGGCTGGGCCTCAAGTATATGGGCCCACTCCTTAGGATGGGTTGTTGTAATATATAATGCTGTAAGTTTTTCATTCTTTATAATTTTTGAGAGATTTCTCAAATTATTTGAAAGTATTTTTGTATTGTATTTTAGTATAATGTCGTCACTCACTGCCCTCCAATACCAGATAGCATGGAACGTTATGAACGTTCAATTATGTATTCAACATTTACCATATGTAAGTTAGATATATTTAGAATTTGACAACTAACCCCCTCGCCTGGTCGCGCCAGTGTTTTCATACACAGACAAGAAGATAACTTCTTATGATATGTGTATCTAACGCGATCGGGCTTCCAACTTTAGGCCATTTTTCGTTCAAATAAATTAAAAAAATTTATTTTTTATAATTAATTTTGAAAGAAAAGTGCTAAAGTTGGAGGCCTGGTTTGCACTGCGTGATATTGAAAAAACTTTCTTCTGTCCAATTGTCATTGAAATAATGCATCTCTTATGTGATATGCATCACAGATACCGTAAAAAATTCGAAGTTTAAATTAAAGGGGATCTTTCTGACTTTTATTCCCTTTGCCAAACTACTAATATAATTTTTGGTCTCTGTGTGTTTAAGACACTTGGACGCAACCGTGCGATGTAATTATGAAATAAGCTTTGCTTATTAATTTACAAATTATGATTTAGTTTTCTGTCTTCCAAAAAAAACAGACCTTTATTGGAAAAATAGATTATTTTGCGAACAGGAAAAGATAAAACATACTTTTTCAAATTTTCCGCAAAATTTTAATTTTTGAAAAAAAAATTATATTTTTTTTGATAACTGTTGAAGTTTATCAATTTTACTTTTTTATTTCAGGTCCCATGTTCTATCTAAGTGTTGGAATCTAGCGAAGTTAATTCGCCTGACCGATTTCCGTTTTTATTCCAATGGGTTAAATTTTGCCTCCAGCGTTCCCTTTGGTCGCTGCAAGTTCAACTAGATTTTATAAAGGTTCGAAAAATTTGATATTGTACAAAAACTTCAATTCAAGAATTTCTACTGTCATTTGTGTAAGAAGGAGCTTTTTATTGTTATTTGGGTCCGTCTAAAGCAGGCAAAATAAAGGACGAAACAAAGAAAAAAAGACGCTTCGCATTTGCCAGAGGTAACTTAAAAAATGATGGATTTTTAATATTGACCACGAATAAACATGATTTTAACTTTTCTAGGCAGAAATATAAAAATCCATGTTTTGAAAATTCTTTGTGTCAAATTTCAATCTAAAAATTAAATTTTTTCCAGGTAATTATTCTTGAAACCATTAATTTTGATTTCGAAATTATGGTTTCAAAGATGTTAAAATCTTCAAAATCAGTGGAAAAAGTTTTTTTTTTAGATTTGAATTTAACCCAGAATTGTAATGATTTTCATTCAAAATATTATCATGAATTTCCTGGTGGAATGAAACATTATTATGATTCTTCAATTAATTTGAAAAACTTTCTTACAATATAAAGGTAGCTTTTTTTTAAATGATAACCACGGACAAATACGGCATCATGCGCGAAAACCATATTATCTTACACCAACGGTTTTCTGGCAACGTTGTAGCACTAAAATTTCTGATATTGGAAATGATTTTCTTTTTTTTTTCAAGTCAAATCGGTTCACCGGTCAATTGTTGTTTTAAACCGAAAGTTCAGGGGTTCGAATCACTCAGTTAGGCTCCAAATTCGTTTGTCTTATTTCATTAAATTGTTTCTTTTTTTTTTTTTATATGTTTTATCGTTAATCATCGGTCTGGCTGTTTGGTAATGAATAAGTAAGAACGGGTAATTTCAAAGGTTCGATTACCGTGAACCGGCTGCTTAGATAAAAACAAAATTTCCAATATCCAGAAAATTTACCTTGGCTACACGTTTTGCAAAAAACCGTTTGCTGATACATAATATTGTTTCGGGCGCTTGTGCCGAATTCCGTAGTTCACATTTGAAATAAAGCTTTTAATAGGACCCAAACGGGCTTCAACTTTTTAGTGGTATATCTGTCTGATAAATGAAGGCCGTTTAGGGCATTTTAAAAATGCTCCAAATTTGAACGGGTTGATAATTAAGCTGTACTAAGAACCCAATCATCAAAAAAAAAATTTCGAAATTTTCGCATTTTTTTTCGATTTTTTTTCTAGTATTTTAAAAGATGAGTTAAAAAATTAACGTTATTGCTTCGAATTTGACCACTAAACTTCAATATATCGACTTGACGTAAGACAACTTTCTCATCAGTGTTTCACCTGGGCTTTCTTTTGAGCCTTACTTTTCGAAAAAATCGAAGCACTTTTTTTTCGGAAATTTTTCGGAAAATGACCCAAAAAAATCATATTTCAAGTTTCTAGCTCGAAACTGCAAAAAAGCCTCTCCATTCTATCTCTTTAAAATTTTCTGAGGAATACTTTGATAGAAATTGAGCTATTTTGCAAACATATTCCTCGGAGGGGAGATAGATTTTTGAAGTCTGCAATTTGTTAAAAATAACTGTTAAAACAATATATTTTTGCATCCGACATTTGATATTCTAGAATTTTTTTTTTAGTTCTAGAAAAATTACTGAGAAGAGCAAGGTACAGCATATCACGTGATACAAGCTTACAGTGGTGTTCACAAATTATTTGGCTATTGGAATCGATGGCATCGATTCGATGCACAAGAATCTGACCTATGTCATTGTTTTTTTTGATTTGGTCTATATATAATCAATCAAAAATTATTTTTGAATAGTTCTAAAATTTTGATGAAAAAATCACAATTTTTCATAAAACATGGTCAATTTCCCCTATTAAAGCAGATTAGTACACTTTTCATATTAATTCTGCGTCGATATACTAATCAAGTGACTCTGTGGACAANTCATTTATTTTTGAAAAAAAAGTCATTATAAATTTTTTGAAAAAAAAGTCATTTATTTTTGAAAAAAGTCATTTTAAATTTAAAAAAAAATGACATTGTGTGAGAAATGTGTCTTGAAAAAAAAGTCATTGTGTGAGAAATGACTTTGAAAAAACAGGTCATTGTGTGAGAAATGACAAAGTTGTCATTGTGATTTAATCCAAAAAAACGTCATAATGTCGACAATATTTGATTGCTTGAATAAATTTTTAATAATTAAAATATTTTCGTGAAATTCTTAAAATTGAAAATTTTGAAATATCACTTCTGAAGAAAATTATCTCTTCCTGTACCAATTAATCTTTATTATATGTGTCAACTATGGACAAAACACTTTCCTAAAAACTGGCTGTTTTCAAATTTTGATTGACTTAGGCCGCATTTGTTTTTTTAACAGTAAAACTTCAGAAAAAACTTTATCAAAAAATCAACCTCCCGTAAAATTTGAACAAAAATTGTTCAAAAAAAAACTATTTCTTTGGAATTGCCGCAAAATTTTTTATGATGTATTTGGACGAGACAATTCTACAGTGCTTTTTTTGCCGTTTTGAGATGATTTTAAGTATGCTCGAGCCTATATAGGCTCTGTGCTCACACGGGTTTAACAAAAATTTTTTTTCCCAAAAAAATTTAAACCGAATGTTAACCATATATCAAAATGACGACGCACGGTGTTCAACACCGTGCGACGCCTATTAACTCAGAATTTCTAAGCAATCTTGTACTCAGACAAGTGCAAATCGGCACATGATAATTTTTATCAATCATTTTTTATTTTTTATACATGCTAAGAAATTATAATTCTACCTATTTAGAGCCAAATATAAAATTCGTTCTTAAAATATAATTTTTGAGTTCAAAAACTAATTTTTTTTATTTTTACGATTTTTGCTAAACCTTATTGCTAGAATTCATGAACAAAAATGGTTGTAAAATAATTGTAGAACCAACAGATATACTATCTAGATGGTCTGAGGTTTTGTAAACAGTTTGAGAAGCTAAGATTGCATAAAATTCGAGTTTTAAACCGTCATGCTAAATATGCGCTTAGTGCCAATCGGCACTGTAGGACTACCATTTGTTATATCCCTTTAACACATTTTGCTCAATCTGAAAGATGTGGGTTGAGGGTGCCAATCCTAACACTCCTAAGACCCCTTCTAGCCACTCATGAGGCCGCTTTCTAGCCCACATCTCTCAGATTAAGCAAAAGGTGTTAAAGGGGCCACTTTGGGCTACCACTAATAGGTTCTACTTTGTTTACCTTAGCAAACACAAAAAGTTGGGAGAGTGGTGAATGACTTCAATAATAGTACCGACGGGACTCAGATACAAAATATTAAGATTTTATCGAATAATAATTTCTGCACATGGCTTTGAAAATATAATCCGTTATGTTTTAAAACATTTCCAGCACTATTAAGCCACCAAAAAAAGGAATCAAGATACGGATTGTGCACGAGCATATGTCTCGGTCGGGCTTGTATATTCAGATTAAAAATATCACCTGGAAATATGGGAAAATAGGGAGTAAAACAGGTGAAATTTTCAATGCGGGATATCCAGGAACTCCACTAGATAGTAGTACGAATCAATTTNTTTGAACAAAAATAAGGCATTTTTTCATTATGTTTGGAACTTTTATCCAAAATTTCTCATAATTTCTCGAATTCAAAAAGTTAAATTCGAACTAAAAATTTTCTTAAAAAGCCATAATGCAAAAATTCGCTAGTTACAAAAGTTGCCTGGATTATGAATCATCACTATGATGGTATATTGGGAAGAATATATCAATCCAGTGAAAAGTTTTTCATTAAGAGCCAATATCGGTATATATGTCAAAATGCACCGAGGCCCTAAAGTGAGATCAAAAAGTTAAGTTTCAGGCTGATTTTAGGAGTGTGGGTCTACCGAGATTCGAACCCACCAAAAATCACATTCCGGTGAACCGGAAGATAATTTAAATTTATGAAAATTTGTGCATAGAGTTTTTGATGGTCGTTCGAAACAATCTTTCTTGATATCGCCTTAGGTTTTCCCGTTATCGTTATGAAAGTAGATATGACGTCAGAAAAACTACCTATCTTCTTTAACTATTTATAAACTGTGAAATTTTACCCGTCATGACGCGTCATCTCTTTTTTTTTTAAATCATCTAGTGTTTAACGAGATTTTGGTAAATTTTGCAAGATTATTTAAGAAAATCACCTGCTGTTTTCAAATTTTCACGAGTTGGATACGAGATGACGGTAGTTAAGCAAATTTAATAATGTTCTAAATGACGCGTCATGACGGTTCCGAGTTAAAAATACGTCGTTCTCGAAATATGAATAATCAAAACGTAATACAGGAAAAGTCGGATATCTCCGGCCTAATATCGCCAAAGCCTACACAATTTCACGATTTTTACATAAAATACTTTCAGTGCTAACATCGCCGAACTTGCCAATATCGCCGAATAGGCCCAATATCGACGATTTTTTTTGAGTTTTGTATTACCAATTACTTTGTGGGCGTCATGAATGACGGTATTTGCTAAATTAGTCTACCCAAATCTCCTATTTTCAACTTTCATTTGATTGTGTGTGGTGGAGTACCTAATTCTACGCATTTTGGTGATTCACTTCATTCAAACTTATTGTGAAACGCCTCATAAAATTAAAAATTGTTCGACATATGACGTCATGTCGACCGCCTACTCGTTTTTCATTTTCAAAAAAAATTTATTACTGTCCCCATTTCGCCGAATATGCCTAATATCGCCAAAAATTTTTTTGGCAAAAATCTTCGGCGATATTGCCCCCCCCCTTTAAAAGTATTTTATTATTTGTACGAAAAATAAATAATTGTGATGACCAGACGCGCCAAAGTTCATGTTCGCAAGTGTAATCCTGTTACCGTGCTAGTGTTTTCAATTAATTCAAATGAAATTAGGAGTTTAGAACTTCCGAGGTTGGTATGTACACAAATACATTATCACATAAAGAATACCTATTTATCATAACTAACCACAACTTAGCATCTAAGTCTTCAAATTTAATTTAATTGAACGAGACCTTAAAAGCAGATTTTGTTAGAGTCTGTCAAATAAATAAAGCTAAATTAGGCTACTTTAGGCTTGGCAATATGATTGGTGTAATCTTTTCAGGAGATAATATACTGCGATATCTACAAAAAACGCGATAGTAGGAGTGAAAAGGGAGTCCACAAATAAAAATTCACTGATTTTTTTGCTAGACTTATTCTGCCAAAAATTATATTTTTGGATTTAATTTTGATAATAGTAGATCAAAATACCACCAAAAGAAACCTTGATGTCCACTTCCTTATCGACTTATTACTAGTACGATATTAGCAACTGTCGATAAATTAAGGACACATTGGTCGCTAGAGTTAGTTTATTTATATTGATATTATGCTCTTTAGCGACCTCTCTTCAGATTTTTTACCAATAGTTGCTTATACGTCCAGAAGAAAGTCGACCACAAGGTTTCGTTTGAGGGTTTGTTCATCTACTGTTATCCTGATTTGATCTCAAAAAGTTAAAAATAAAGTTTTTGAAATTTATTAGCACTGTATTATTCTGATGAAAATCGAATAAATGTCTACTTGATGCCAAAAATGGTACCAAAATTGTTAAGTTCACGGCTCTCTGGCGTTAAAACTGGACATTGAGTTGCCGTTAGACGAACAAATAGTCATATTTTTTTAACCGGATAACTTTAGGAAACAAATTTTGGTGAGTTTTTTCCAGAGACTTCTCCCTTAGATGAAGATTATGTTTGAGTCTGTGATCAAAATAAATAAAGTTTAATAAGTCTCCTATAGTCTTGGCAACAAAAATGATGTTATCTTTTAAGTTACACTAGAAATTTTGAGCGATTAGTAGACAAGAAGAGATAATGTACTGCAATATCTCCAACAAAACGTAGATCATTTACATACTTACTAATCCTATGTCTCACGTTTTCTTGGATGAGTTATCCGGGATAACAATAGGTCTAATATCAAGAAAATTTGTCAAACAAACATATGTTCAAGCTACACAAATATTATCAATCTTTATAACCCCAGTTCAGGCATTCAAAATCAATTTGCAGAAAGCCTACTAGATTTGGCGACTGCCGTTATAAACGTTCCAGAAACTGAAAGAAAAACCTTTTAATACAAATTTGCCGTTAATTATGCACTGCCCTGCAATAGTTAATATTTAACTCGGTTGATTTTTTTTAAATGTTAATACACTTTCCAAAGATGCACAGTCAGGGGCAGCCTGCAGACGTTTTTGTCCAATTATCGCTTGGTCCAATTATCGCTTGGTATGATTGGTAGCTCCACTAAAAGCTCGTGATCTCAATATGTATTGTCAAATATGAATCAGTATGGTTTTCACCGTTATTGACTCAATAGTTTTCTTTGAAGCGAAAAAGTTCATTCTAAATAAGAATTTCTAATACCTAATATAATTAGAGGTCCAGAATTTGCTGAGATACCGTTAATTATGGGAGAGGGCTGGTAAACCAGGTTGCATAAGATAATGTACGATAAATCCATGACAAAAAAGAGTTTCCAAAAAGGTGCCAAATTGACTCATAGAAGGATATGTTGGGGCGAAAGGTTTCGCGCCATAATTAACATATTCTAGTCAGTTATATCATATAACTTATATGAGCAGTTGGCGTAGTGGTTAGCGCGACTCGACAATCGACCCGTTACCTGGGTTCGACTCTCGGACTTCTCAAACATTTTTCTATGGTGATAACCGAACAGATATCATTTCAGAAAAAATATTGGACTTTTTTTATTTTGCATGATCAATGTTTTTGGTAAAAACCATAAAATGCTGAAAAGTTCAAAACTGAAGGTTTTCGAAAAAATTTGAGTAATTTTAAAATATTTAAAAAACTACATTAAAAACAGGTAAATTAGTATCTACATGTATAGTTTAATAAATTCAAAAGCTTCAACCAAAAAAAGCATCAGAGACCAAAAATATAAAAAATTACGCAAATTGAAATTTTCATAATTTCATAGTTCTCAATAACAATTGTCATTTATTCATTTTTTTTAATATATATATACTACTTAAAAACACACTACGTTTCCTAATGAGGGCCGGGATATTAACAAAAGTGTGGATATGTGATATAGATTGTGATATTTAATAATTATTTGCCAAAAAGATTAATTGTTTAAAATTAAAAAAAATCATTCTTCAAAATGTACGCAACCTGGTTTTCGAGAGGTATAACTCAGAGGGTATTAATGCAATCCAGTTTTTAATTCAATATTTGAAAATTTCAGACAATTTTGTATAATCATTGTAAATCGCAAAAATAAATATTCAGCGGTTAAAATTCTACAGACACTTCGTGGGTCGAAAAAAGTCAATCTCGGACAATAGTGTACGATGAGTGCGTACAGGTTAAGCAGCCCCGCAATTTACGGTATCTCAGCGAAACCTTGACTTCTAATTATATTAGAATTAACTTTTTGGCTTCAAAGAAAACTATTGACTCAAGTTATTTTTCTGGCATTTTTTCCACTGACTGCTAGCAAAATGATGTGATTATATTACCATTGACCTCCAAATACTATTTTTGCTTGTCAACATTTTTCGTTAAATGCCTATTGCAAACAAATATAAAATTAATCAATCAAAAAACTCTCAAATTTAATCTGCCACAAATTATTGTTCCTATTTTGTAATTCTTATTCATGAATTTAAAAAATGAACCATTTCTGTTAGCTACGTATGTCAAGTTGACATTGTCAACACATTCAAAATATAACTTAAAATTCAGCCCAGGAGTAATTATGAAAACACTTCGCCGGGTTTTGGTCGATAGCTTTCCATGAAAAGACCTATTAAATCCGATAAAAATAAGCAAGTGCGAGAAAGTGATTACGCACGGACGTATCCCGAATGAAACATAATTTTTATCGAAATCGTTGATTCGAATCGTTTCAAAATAAATATTGAATTCGATGAAGTCATCAATTTGCAACCATAAAAGGTATCTTTTCAAAATACTTGAAATAAACTCAAATTTGTGAAGCTGTTACTCTGCTTAGTTACAGTAAATTATGGTGTGTTTTCACTTTATTCTCAAACCTATTGCATTTTAGACCTTTGCCTCAGCTAGTTGATGAATTTTGAACTTGAAAAAACCATATCTTTGATTTTTCATTAAGTTTTATTATGGCATTTTAACGTTGAAACAGACCAACCTAAAGTTTTATTTTCTAAGAACAGCTTGAAGAATGTCTACAACTAGAGAAAGTGATAACGACTAAAAATTGAGCAGCTAGAATCTAAAATATACAAAAATTCGTGATTTTGGCATTTTTTACAGCGAAGTTGATAATGAACATATGTTCAAATAGACATATTTGAAATCACATTTGGAAAAGGAGTCCAACAATAAATTAAAATATTCCATTCTGATTGGTTTAAATTTCAACCAATGAAAATCGGGCTGAAACTATGAAATTTCTTTAAACTAAAAATTATATTTGTCATAATCGCAAAGTTCCCTTTAGAATATGTAAGCTGGAAATTTTGAAGCATCACAATAAGCAGGAGATCAGACAGCCTATGAGAGCCTATTGACCAAACTAATACAGGGAGATGCTCAATATCGTCAAAAGTTTTTTCCGAAAAAATTCGCCGATATTGGGCATTTTAGGCGATATGGGGACAGAAAGAAATGTTTTTGTTCAAAGATGAACAACGCGTGGGCATTCGAAATGAGGTCATAATTTGAAGGGTTTGTCAATTGCATAAGGAGTTTTACTATAGATTCAAATTAAGTAAAATACCAAAATGTGTAGAATTACGTGCTCTACCAAAATCAATCAAATAAAAATTCAAAAAAGTAGATTTGGAAAATTTTATCTTGAAACATGACGTCATTCATGACGCACTCGTAAGTAATTTAGTTTAAAAACCGTCCACGCACTTTCGGCGATATGGGCACTAAAATAATTTAAGCTAAAATAAAGAAATTGCGTAGGTTGTTTCGGCGATATGGCCCCCCTATATGTGGGTCAATATTTTATATTGCATTATTGCTGCAATGTTATATTGTTTATTACATGACTAAAAATTTTGGCTCAAACATGTGATTTCACTCGTTACACTTTAATAATGTTTTCATAATCGCTAAATATTCCTGTTCAATTGAATAAACAGATTGTTAACTAATCTTAGATTAAAATAATCTATTTAATAGTTTTTCTAATTAATGTTTGTTTAGACAATTCGCCTACGCGATTCCTGCTGCTCTGATCAAGAAATTTTACGAAAATAATTTTAAACGATTGAAAGATTTAAAGGTCAATTTCAAATTAGAACATGTTTGGCTAGATGAGAGTAAATTTCGAAGTGTTCATGGATCCAATACATTCACTATGGAGTTATATACAAACGATATTACCAGAATTAAAAAAGCTATAGGTAAAGACACATTGAATCACTGAATAATTAGTAAATGATTATTCCTTTCGTAATTTATGTTTACAAAAATGAAAGTCTTCGAAAAATTTAATCTTCCTTTTTTGCTCTCTGGCTCCATTTTTTGTCAAAATGTTTTTTATTCATTGTACAATTCGAATGAACAACAAATAATGCTGAACTAAATAACCAAGACCTTCATTTTGACATTTCCGGGAATATACCTAGCCGCTAAGATGGGAAATGCGATTTAGTTATATTGTATATTTTCAACTCAGCATACTCAAAAGATACGCATAAATATTTTGAACAAGAAAAGAAAAATGATGTCAATTTTTTTAAAAAATCGAGTTTGAATTTTTTTTTAATTTGAAATTCAACTTTTACAGCTGTCCTTAATTTAATTTCTTTAAAGTGAAAAATTTTTATTTGGCAATTTTTCTAAAAAAACAGATTTAAAGTCTAACTGAATCTGACTAAAGTAATTCTGAATTTTTCTCTCAGATAATTTGTAACGCACTCACTGACGAGCTATTGACTCACCTTTTTACTTATTTTTATTTCAAAATTTACCACATGTGAAAATACATGTTAATTTCGAAATTTAGGGTTCTTATCCCTTGAAAACAAGTATACCTAGCGTGTCCACCGCTAAGCTAATTGTAGAACATTCTCTAGTAGTCTTTAAAGTCTAAAGTGTAGAGAATCTCTACACTTTAGACTTTAAAGACCTATTTGCAGACTTTTCGAATAATTTATCTTTTAAATTTCCATATGCCCAAAAATACATATGTATTTCGAAATTAGGTCTTTTTATCCCTGCAAAACATAGCTCAAACGTTATAATTGATGCTGTTTAGTGGGAATGTAAATATTTTGGATATTTATATGGATTATCCATAATGGATAACTAGTGAATACATTTTAATATATTTAAGGAGGTGGTCGACGCAAATCTGGACAAAAATGTCTAATGAGGTTATTTTTCCTAGAAAGTTCAAAACTGCATATTTTCTGCATTTGAAATCAATAAGTGGTATTTTCAGAGTCCTCACTAGTAGTGAGTCACTACTCTCGAAAGTACTATTCTAGAAAATAGTCTTTTTTTGGGCAATTTGATTTTGAGTTTTGAGGCTTAAATTTTCATCGCAGAATTATAAAAACTATATTTTCTGAAACTGCATTGAATTCTGCGTCTGATAGCCTATCGGCGATAAGTTATGAAAATTTAATTTGGAATAAAAATTGAAAAAAATATTTTTTTTTCGACTAAAACTTAATTTTGACATGTGACTTCGACCTCTCTGGGAAAGAACTAAGAAGTCAAATCAAAATTCTGTGAGATCAGTGCTACGAACGAGTGTTTGGCCTTTGTGATCATATTAATCAAAAAAAATGAAATTTGAAAATTAAAGGCTACGTTAGATTTTGAAAAACCGTGATTTTCAAGCCAAAATAACCGTTTTCTCTAGATTTCACGCGCTATGATTTTATTTCGAAAATTCCTTGAGATCAATGGTATGGGTATTATTAATTCTGTCATTTTAAAAAATAAATCAAGTCCGTAGTACGGACTCCGTACCTCTTAAACTCCGGGCTCAGTTAGATTTTTCATATAGAAAATTTTCAAACGTCATTTCCGGCGGAAGTAACAATCAGTGCAACCAACTTCGACCCTCACTCGACGCCTATTGAATCAAATATTTCATTTCTGGTGGTTTCATATCGTTCTTGTTTCTACATTCAGCGTAAAACCGATTACAAAACTACGTTTTTGGCCAATTTTGTGACGACCACCTCCTTAAGCACCTACAAACTCCTCTGTGGGTGTTTACTTAAAAGTTAGGCAAGAGATAGGGAAATGGCCCATAAATGGGGATAGAAAATCCTTTCGAGATGTTCCCTTTTTACAGCCCCGATTTAGGGTAGGGGGCCACTCTTTCGGTTTTAGTGCCGGAACACGATTTTTGGCGAGTTCCGGTATTTTTTTTGTCCGGGAACCCCATGTTTGGCGAGTTCCGTTTTTTTGTGCTGGATGTTTAGCGAGTTCCGGTTTTCACTTAATGAGTGTCACCAGTAATTTAAGTTGGACAGGGATTTGAAAGTGTACCGAAAATTTATTGTGTACACTCATGGCCTGGCAAACCTTTTTCTCGGAAAAGTCTCAAGTTCATATGGTTATTGTTAAATCAATGTGGTTGTTTGTTCCTGCGGAACACAACCCTATTGTTCGACCCTAATGTTTGGCGAGTTCCAGTTCCAGAACAAAATACCAGAACCCGCCAAAAATCGAGTTCCGGGACAAAAACCGAAACAGTAACCCGAGACCCGATTTAGACTCTAGTCTCAACCGAGCTGATTTCCGCTGTATTTTTTAATTCTACGTTCCAAAAACTGGAACACTTTGTACGGTAATATCTCTAATTAACTTTGAGCAGTCACTCAGTACCAATCGTAGTAATTATTCAGTGCAATTAACTCCGATGCTGCTTATTACGTCTCAATAGGGTTTAAGTTCAAATTTTCTAAAATAATACGAATTAGTCAAAGTTATCTTAGTTAAAAAAATCTTGCGCCTTTTTCCTATGAAAAATACAAATTTTTTCGAAATCATAAATCTTCATACCTTTTGTTTGCTCTCTAGCGCCATTTTTTGTCCATACGTTTTTTTATTTATAGTTCAATTGAAATGAACAAAAAATGATGATGAACCAAATAACCAGGACCTTCAAATCATAAATCTTCATAGATTTTATTGAAATCACAACACAAATTTAGTCCACAACGTGTCCGCGCTAAGTCATAGTACATGAAAATGCATACTTCAAATAAATCTCAGATACAAAATAGCCTACAGAATATGGATTATCCAAAAAAAACAATAACCTCATTAAACCGCACCACAATCTCAAACCAAGACTACGTCATGAGTTATAAGTAGCACTTCCACCATTAATATCGACTTGTTAATCATCAAATAAGAAACTGAAAGGTCTTTTCATGAAAAAAAAATTAGAGTTATGAGAGGTTATGGGATTGTTTTATAGCCAAAAAACCTGTTTTTTCGCCTTTAACATCGATTTTGACCAAAAAAACAAATTTTCAAAAAAAATATGCTTACCACAAATAGCGCAATAAAATTTCACATAAACCCCTATATTTGAAAAATCAACCCTAACTGGTCGATTTTGGCCGAAAATCGAATGGTGGAAGTGCTTCTTATAACTTTAAGTTATAAGTCATGACTAGGGAAGGTACCGGGCGAAAAATCGACTTTGAAACTAATGAGTTTATTGACGATTAGTGATGGGTGAATATCATACATGGCCAATCAGTGACTTATCTATTGAATTATAATCATGTAAGATTGTGCGTGGGTCAGAGATTTTGGTGCGTTTTGGGTTCAATAAGGATATGACTCATATTTTTTTCCCGACTAAAGTTAAAATGTTTTTTTTAAACGAGGAAAATGTTATGTTAGACTCAATCGGATGAATTGTTCCCAAAAGTCTAAATGTTAACGGTAAGGACACCCTATTTACTATAGAGAGGCACTTTGGTTGGGGAAAATATATCCTATGTGTGAATTAAAGATATTTCGAAAAAAAATATAAATTAAATTTAGGTGCGCTGCATGAAATGTTCAGCATGTTCGATAAATTTCCACCAGGGTTCAAAGCTCTAAAAAAACTCGACATGGGTGACCTTGAGGTAATAACAACTGTAAGTTTCACTGAACCATCAGACAATTCTGATGAAAGCACTTCTGATGAAATAATACCAATGCCTGCAAGCTCAAATATAAATAACAATGAATTTCCCGGTTTACCAGTGAAAAGTCCAAGTATCCGAAATTCAATGCCATTTCAGGTTTCAACTGGAGATGTTGTCAATTCGAAATCGCAGCCTAGAGATCGCACCGTATCAGAAACATGTACAAGACACGGATTCGCAAAATTGATGATTCTAAAACATTTAGATTTTTTGTGGTTTTAGAACTTTCTCATTTAAATTACTACTTGCTAATTTTGGAATACGGAGTCCGTATCACAAACTTTTTAAATTTTTGACAAATTTCGCCCATATCCTTTTCCGAACGGAACTCCATCTCAAAAACGCTTACTATCTCTATAGCGCGTGTTCGAATCTCACCAATGTTGTCTTAGTGATTATATTAAATATGATTATAGGCAAGGGTCTTGATAATGGAACCGCTAAATTTTATTGGTGTGTAATCACTCAAGCAATCACTAAGACAATCACTTAGACAACATCGGGATTCGAACACGCGCTGTATAGATAGTAAGCGTTTTTGAGATGGAGTTCCGTTCGGAAAAGGATATCTGCAAATTACCCCCGCATTTTCGTATTTCGTCCTTATCTAAGAAGTTTGCCGGTATCTACAAATCTCCGTATATTGAGAAAAATCTCATTTTTCCAATCTTCTAAATTTCTGAGAAATTGATCCGACGTTTTGAGGCTAATCAGTTGCTGTTTTATCGCCTGATGGTAAATGCTCTCATACTTAAATCGAATTAGCAATATTGATATCAAGATTTTTGACCTATAGACTAAGGTAGGAATGGCAAATTTTTTTGCTTAAAATTTTTAATTATGTTTAAAAGCCCTTGAAATTCATTTTTAAACCGTAGCTGACAACTTTTTAAATTTTTTTGTCGGGACGTTAAATTTTTTCAGGGCTACGATTTGCACTTAATTAAAAAAAATTTACCGTTCTTACCTTACTGTAGACGATATGTAAATAGGTTGTGATCAAACTGTCGAGGTAATAATGACACTTCCATGTTTTGAAGCAAATCTCTCAAAATAAGCCAAAATACATGTATATTAAGCTAAATTACACACTCATAGGCTATGACTCATAGCTGATCCGTATTACTAGCGTTAAAACAAAGTCAATTATTATGTCAAGTATTGTGAACAGGTCAATTAATTTGCCTCAACCGATTCCTCGACCGAAAACGTCCTCTAAGGACAAAGGGGACCCACTGTGCATGTCCGAGTATTCTAAAGAAATTTCAAAACCAAAATCATCGGAAATAAAAGGTGATACGGATGAAAATGGAAATTATTCAGATTTGAGTCGAATTATAGGAGATTTGAGGTTTTTTGAAATGAGCCAAAAGCAACTCGTACAACATGAACAAGAAAAGGCTCAGAAACTTAAATCCGAAGTTAAAAACCTTCAAGGTTAGTGAACACAGGTGGTTTGTAAGTTTAATCTAAAGACAGATAAATACGGGTGGGTACTTTTGTAGTACGGATTTCTAGAGTACATCATGATGTTCCAATCATCAAAAGTTCTAAATTTTAAATTTTTTTTTATTCAACTTTTGATTTATTGAAACTTGAATTTTTGGAAGAGTATTTTTAATTGACAATTGTTTTCTCAATTGTCTGAATTTTAATGACTTTCAATTTTGAAAGCAAATTTCTAAATGCTGAAACCAATCTTCATTTCTGAGGAGCAATTTACAAATTTTGAAAATAATTTATATTTTCGAAACGAAAATTTTTTTTGACAAAAATTTGCAATTTTATTATCTATTAAATTTTTGATAAACAGTTTTTGGTTGATTTCCCTTTTTTTTTATTAATTTTATCAATTTTTGATAATTTAAATTTTGTAGAACAATGTTGATAAGAATTTAGTTATTGTTGTTAATTTTTGATTTGTTTTCATATTTTCAAAATATTATTGTTAAAATTATTAAAAAAAATATTCGAACCTTTTTGGAAAACTCCGAGGAAGGAAATTCTTATCCACACTTATTTTTTCATTCGAGAGTGAAGTTTTAGCCGATTTGTCTGACGTATTTTCTGAAAAAATTTTGCCGCAAGCTCTTAAAAAGCACACAACATTGCTTGAAAATTTTTCTAGGCCCTTTAACGGGATTCAAAGAATACTTTTTACTCGCATGTGCCAAAAGTTTGCATCCTGATAAAATTGAGTACTTAGAAATACTCTCATTTAGTGATTTCTGTACGTGCGGGCATAAAACTTAAAAATTACTTGTCAAAATGCCCCTCGCAAACCCATTGAAGTTTCTACGATGAATATGTTAAATGTCCTCATTCAACCATAAATGCATCAAAATCTCGCACCTCCGCAATGACGCATCCAATCCCTATATAAAGATATAAAATGTTCTAGCCAGCGAGGGAGGCTATAGAATGTAACTGATATTACATATGCTGATTGGCTCTGAAGATATCGAGAAGAAAATAATCACAGGATTATTGAAAGCGAGCCAATTAGACAACGGTATCAACTTTCACCCACACTTTGGCAACGGTACTCCGTATTTTAGAAGGGTAAGATGAGCAAATCAAGAAAACAAGTTGTCTACGTACAGTGACGTGCCTCTATTAGAACGGACCTAAGGACGAACACCTTTTCAAATAGTTTGCCGCGGTGCTCGTAGAAAGACGGACTTTTTGCCGAAAAGTTTGCGGGTCACCGTATAAGGACGCACGGTTTTTATATTTTTAGAAAAAAAAATCTGAAAGTTTTCAAGGTCCGCTATAAGGGCGGACATTTTTCCCGGAAGTTTGCCAGTCACTCTATAAGGACGCACTGGACAAAATCGGATAGTCCTTATAGAGGCACGTCACTGTATAATTTTTCAGACCTACTGTATATTAAACGTCATTTCGCGGTTAAGAGATTTTGATGCGTTTTGAATTGAATCAGGTTATACAGTTTATCATATACTTATATTATCTGTACTAATCTTATTAAATACATTTTCATGATATACTGATGACAGCTAAAGCATTAAAACAGCAACTGACTTTTTCATGTTCATAAAACATGAAATGAGCTCTAATCTAAAGCCAATCAGTTTATTTTTATTTGCCCGTTTTTGTGATGGAAGATTTGCGAGATCAAGGGACCCTTGACAAGGGTGAACAAAGTTTTGTCTCACTCTCGTTCACTAATTACACGACTATATGCTTCCAAGTTCAAAGTTTTCGTCATATACAGTATGTAAAAAAAATGTTCGAGACCAACACGGGAAATTTCTCTGGATCAAAACCGATCAATTGGCAGAGAATTAATTTCAAGCCAGAGAAATTGGAGCTTTTGGTCTCGAACAATTTTTCATACTGTATACATACTGTATATTATAGTGGGAATTTTCTCTATTAAAATGGTTTAGATTAAATAACACGAAAACGTTGCTGCAAATTAACCGTTGATTTTTTCAAAAATAAACAACTATAAACTTTTTAGAAGGATTATATAGGAGATAATATTGCTTTCTCTAGGCTCTACTTTCGGCATTACATAATCCAGCCAGCAGGGAGTCTGATTCACGGATGACTCATAGGACTTCATATTTTATATTTCCACGGACCACTGCCTCCCGGACCCCTAGGGACCAATTCAGGCGAACGCGAAAGTAGAGGCTTCGGACTTCCTTTTTTTAATTTACCGAAAGTATGGTAAAAATCCGCATCAAACCTTGTTCACCCTATGGAAAGAGAAATTTGCAGTTACTTTAGGAATAATTCTAAGCTTATTTATATTTTTCTCGCTGTCAGCCTGTCTAATACGTCGTTTGAATTTTGTAAGACTTAAAATTTACGAATATAAATTAGATATTTATATCCAAAATGATGCATATGTGTCGAATTTTATTATGACGTCACAAGAAGAGGAAGTGACCAATGAAATAACAGGATTCTTGACAATCGTTTGATGTGGTTTGACAATGTCTCTTCTTGTGACGTCATGATAAAAATGAAGTTTTCTAAATTATAGACTAAACTAAACTCTTTGATGGAAATAATTTTACGTGCCGGGGCTTATCACTACCAAAAAACGATTCCGAGGCCGACGATTTTTTTGGTTCATGAGTGATCAGAAAATGATTTATTAGACAGTTATTCTGAGTACTTACTTCAATTGATATAGAAATTAAATTGTCCGATTTTCGATCACGACGGTAGTAAAATGTTCAAAAAAAATTGGAAAAATGGTTACTTTGAAGAACAAGGACGCTTTTTTTGTAGAGAAAGCGAAAAATGTAAAAACGGTTTCAACAATTTTTTATTTTAGAATCGATTTCAAATATGAAGAAAATACTGGAAAAGGTTAATGCCGAAAACGAAAAATTCGCGAAAAAGGAAAAAGAATTGACTATAGAAAAAGATAAATTTAAAGACTTCACTATTTGTAAAATCTGCCAAGAACGCACAATTGATAGAGTTTTAACTTGTGGACACTGTTTCTGCAAAAAGTGCATAGAAAAATTTATGTCTGAAAAAACCACATGCCCTTTCTGTCAGCAAAAGGCAAATGGATTTATAAATTTATTCCTGAATTAGGGAATAAATTTAATTTAAAGTTTCCTTTAATTTGATTTGCGCATTCTGCGACAATGGGCCAATCAGATTCACTCAATTATCTAACAGTAATTTTTTTCATAAACTTCGTATGTTTAACGTTTCATTTACTCAGTAATACACCAAAAAAAGTGTGTGTTGAATCTGATGAAACGCCCACCAGATAAATTGGCCAAGGCTATAGTTTTCCTTGAAATGTTGCAATAAATATTTCGGTATATGGATTACCGGACTACAAATCCTAAATATTTGAAAAATGCGAAATCTGAGCATTTTATTGGTTGATCCTTTCTCAACCTGACCAATGAAATCGGCCTATTCCACAATCAAGGGTTTTGATTGGGTGCTAATATCTTGCGTTGTTTGTATCATAATGATAGTATCATTCAAATATTTAGGATTTGTACTCTGAGGTCCGGTAATCCATATAAAATTCTTAGTATTCAGTTTTTTATCTGTACAATTATTACTTGAGAATAGAATAAAATCTAAAACGTCGTAAATGAAATTAATTTTATAATATATAAAATATTTTAATATTTAGTATGTTTTTCACAATCTCTAAAAAAATTTGTTGAAAAAATATCAGATCACCTATTTTCAAAGATCTTTCCCGTCATCTTCAAGCATTGCGAAAACGTGCACATTTTTGTAAAGTATGTCACATTTTTGCTTCCGTTTTTCCATTTTGGATAAATCTGATTGACACCGACTGATTGGCCACAAGAAATTGAGCCTCGCGGTGATTTATCCAAAATGAAAAAGCGGAAGCAAAAATGTGACATGCTGTATAATTTTTGAATGATAAATATTTTAGGAGAAAAATAATTGTGGCAGATTTATCCGATGGTCGTTCTTCAAAGATATTACTTTTTTGCTAATGTAAATGTTTTGGAAATCATTGTAACCAATAAATTTGGTTTAAAAATGATGNAGAAAATTGCGTAGGTTTTCGGCGAATATGCCCACCCTGTATGGGGTCAAATATTATATTGCTATTATTGCTGCAATGTTATATTGTTATTCATGACTAAAAATTTTTGGCTACAATGTGATTCACTCGTTAACACTTTTAATAATTTTCATAATCGCTAAATATATCTAGTGCAATGAATAAACAGAGATTGTTAACTAACTTAGATTGAAAATAATCTATTTAATTTTTCTATTATGTTGTTTAAGACAATTCGCCTACGCGATTCCTGCTGCTTTGATCAAAGAATTTTACGATAAATAATTATTAACGATGAAAGATTAAAGGTCAATTTCAAACTTAAGAAATTTGGTTAGATGAGAGTTAAATTTCGAAGTGTTCATGGATCCAATACTTCACTATGAGTTATATACAAAACGATATTACCAGAATATAAAAAGCTATAGGTAGACACATTGAATCACTGAATAATTTAGTAAATGATTAATCCTTCGTATTTTGTTTAACAAAAATGAAAGTCTTCCGAAAATTTAATCTATTCCTTTTTGCTGCTGCTGCTCCATTGTTTTGCAAAATGTTTTTTATTCATTGTACAATTCGAATGAACAACAATAATGCTGAACTAAATAACCAAGACCTTCATTTTGACATTTCGGGAATATTACCTAGCCGCTAGATGGGAAATGCGATTTAGTTATATTTAAATATTTTCAAACTCAGACATACTCAAAAGTACGCATAAATATTTGAACAAAAAAGAAAAATGAATGTCATTTTTTAAAAATCGAGTTTGAATTTTTTTTTAATTTGAAAATTCAACTTTTTACAGCTGTCCTTAATATTATTTCTTTAAAGTAAATTTTATTTGGCAATTTTTCGTAAAAAAAAGATTTAAAGTCTACTAGAATTATGACTAAAGTCATATTCTGAATTTTTCTCTCAGATATATTTGTAACGCACTCACTGCACGAGCTATTGACTACCTTTACTTATTTTTAATTCAATAATTTAACACATGTTGAACAACATCGTTAATTTCGGAATTTAGATTCTTTCCTTGAACACAGTATACCTAGCGTGTCCACCGACTAAGCTAATTGTAGGAACATTCTCTAGTAGTCTTTAAAGTCTAAGTGTAGAGAATCTCTACACTTTAGACTTTAAAGACCTATTTAGCAGACTTTGATAATTTATCTTTTTAAATTTCCATATGCCGCAAAATACATATGTATTTCGAAATTAGGTCTTTTATCGCTGCAAAACAAGCTCAACGTTTAATTGATTGTGTTAGTGGGATGTAAATATTTGGATTATATGGATTATCCATAATTGGATATAGTGAATACATTTATTATTTAAGGAGTGTGGTCGACGCAAATCTGGACAAAATAGTCCTAAATGAGGTTATTTTTCTAGAAAGATCAAAACTGCTATATTTCGCATATTTCTGCATTTGAAAATCAATAAGTGGTATTTCAGGCCTCAGAAGTAGTGATGTCATTAACCTCGGAAGGTACTATTTCTTATGAAAAAGTCTTTTTTGGGCAATTTTGATTTTGAGTTTTGAGCTTAATTTTCAATCCATGAATATATAAAATATATTTTCTGAACTGCAATTGAATATTCTGGCGATCTGATAAGCCTATCGGCGAATAAGTTTAATGAAATTTAATTTGGAAAACAATTTGGAAAAGAATATTTTTTTTTCGACGTAAAACTAATTTGACATGATTCGACCTCTCTGGAAAGAACTACAGAGCGTCCTAAATCAAAATTCTGTGAGATCAGTGCTACGAACGAATGTTTGGCCTTGTGAATTATATTGGACAAAAAAAATGAAATTTGAAAAAGAGGCTACGTTAGATTTTGAAAACAGTGATTTTCAAGCCAAAATAACCGTTTCTCTAGATTTCACGCAGCTATAGATTTATATTTCGAATTCCTTGAGATCACATGTATAGGTTATTATTTTGGTCATTTTAAAAAAATAAATCAAAGTCCGTTACCTCTTAAACTCGCGGGCTCATTAGGTTTTCATATAGAAAATTCTTCAAAACGTTTAATTTCCGGCGAAGTAACACATCAGATGAACCCCAGACTGTCGACGCCTAACCAGGCGCTATTGAAGTACAATATATTTCATTTCTGGTGGTTCATATCGTTTAGTGTTTCCTACACGCAGCGTAAAACGATTACAAAATACGATTTTTGGCCAATTTTTTGAAGACCAACCCCCTTAGACCTACAAACTCCTCTAGTGGGTGTTTTACTTAAAAGTTAGGCAAAGAGATAGGGAATGGCCCATAATGGGGATTAGAAAATCCTTCTCGAGATGTTTCCCTTTTTAGCAGCCCCGATTAGGGTAGGGGGTCACTCTTTTCGGTTTTAGTGCCGGAACACGATTTTGGCGAGTTCGGTATTCTTTTTTGGTCCGGGAACCCGATGTTTGCGGTTCCGGTTTTTTGTGCTGGATGTTTAGCGAGTTCGGTTTTCACTTATGAGTGTCACCAGTAATTTAAGTTGGACAGGGATTGACTAGTTACGAAAATTTATTGTGATTACACTCATGGCCTGGCAAACATTTTTCTCGAAAAGTGTCATAATTCTATGGTCTATTGTTAAATCAATGTGGTTGTTTGTCCTGCGGAACACAACCCTATGTCGACTCCTCAAATGTTTGGCGATTTCAGTTCCAAGAACAAATACCAGACCCGGCAAAATCGAGTTCCGGGACAAACCGAAACCAGTAACCGAGACCGATTAAGACCTCTAAGTCTCACCGAGCGATTTCCGCCTGTATTTTTATTCTACGTTCCAAAAAACTGGAACAGCTTTGTACGGTATATCTCTTAAATTAACTTTGAGCAGTCACTGAGACCAAATCGTAGTATTATCAGTTGCAATTAATCCCGATGCTTGCTTATACGTCCAATAGAAGTTTAAGTTCAAATTTTTCTTAAAAATAATACGAATTAGCAAGGTATATCTTAGTTTAAAAGAAATCTATGCGCCTTTTCCTATTCAAAAATACAAATTTTTCGAATCATAAATCTCCATACCTTGTTGCTCTCTAGCGCCATTTTTTGTCCATCAGTTTAATTATTATAGTTCAATTGAAGAACAAAACAGATGATAGAACCAAATAAACCAGGACCTTCATAGTTTATTAATTGAAATCACACACAAATTAGTCCACACGTGTCCGCGCTAAAGTCATAGTACATTGGAAAAACTGCGATACTTTAATAATCTCAGATACAAAATAGCCACAGCATAGGGAGATTATCACAAAAAAAAAAACAATAACCTCAATTAAACCGCACCACAATCGGGTCTATGTCGGTATGTCGGGTTTTTGGAACGATTTATCCTGTTTAATTAACAAGAAAATTAATCACGTTTCGCTTTATAGCATCTATCAGGATTGTGATCAGAGTTTAGAAAATATTTGAAGAAGCTGCGAGCAGTAATCTGTATTGACTTCTTTGAGTTCTGTTTGAAGTTCTTAATTACATAAAACCGGATCATACAATATTCAGAAACAAATCGGACAAAAATAGATCCGAAACGGACAATTTCATACTATTTCTTTCAAAAAACATTATACAGGGAGGATCGGCAAACTGAAAATTTTCGCTGGCAGGCGACTGGGCGAACTTTTCCTGGTCAGGGCGAGTATTTTTTTTGCCCGGAGCGACTTTTTAAGGGTAAATTGAAATCGCCCAGATGTCGCCAAGCGCCCCGATATCGCTCGCCGCCCGTTTTTCGACCAAGTGGCGCTGGGGTTGACATTAGGGCGATTTTCGCCCAGGTCGATTGGTCCAATTAGAGCGGATTTATCCGACCGGGGCGCTGGTCACATAGGGCGATTTTTGCCCAGGTGCGCCTCGATTACACTACAACACTGTACGGTGAAAATTGTGTTTCGTTTGTTTGAAATAAGATTTCCAAAATTTAGAACGAATTTCTATATGAACAACATCAAATTTTCTAGTTTGAAATTTTATTTTTTTAATTTTGAAGAAAATTTTCCGTTTTAAACACAATTTTTAAATCAACAAATGAAAAAATGCTTTAAGAAGTTCTAACACAAAAAGAAAAATTTTATTTCAATAAATTGTATATTGTTGTTCAAGTATAAATTGGGTTGTAAAAAATTGGCACTGAAGGCCACATCAGAGCGATTATTATATCAGAGGCGCTAGGGCTCACATGGAACCTGAATTAGTTCGCGCTTAATATTTTTCGCCTTACACAATACTTTTTCGCACGGCTATCAATTTCGGCCCGGGCATTCATCTTTCGCCTGGGCCCATAAAATTTCTGCCCTTGGTATTATTTGTCGCCCGGGCCATAATTTTCGCCCGGATGGAATGTCGACCTAGGCGAAAGTCGCGGGCCACTTTTTTTCGCCCGGCGCGACATTTTCGAAGTTTGTAATTCGTGCGCCACCAGGGGATCACTATTTCTGGGCCACGATTTTTGCCGGCCAGGGCGGGTACAGGTCGCCTGCCCGCCCGTCGCTCTAGGGCGAAAAGTGGCCAGTCACCAGCTTTTGCGCGATCCCTAGATACAGGGGGGCTCAATATCTACCGAAAGTTTTTGCCTTAACAATTTCGGTGATAGAAATGACGATCATAATTTTAAATCTTATAAAAATTCTTAACCACCGGTTCAAATGAATTAAAATAGCAAATTTGTAGCATTGAAGTTACATCACCCAAACCCAAAGAGCAAAATTCAAATAAGTAGTTTTGAAGGGAAAATTGAGCGTAGTTTTTTACAGCGATATTGGGCCGGGCGATGTGGAAGGGGGAACCCTGGGATAAATAAAAGTTTTTTTAACGAGGAAAGAGTTATGTTAGACTCATCGGATGATATGTTTCAAAGTCTACTAATGTTAACGGTAGGAACACCTTATTTACTATAGAGAGGCACATTGTTGGGGAAATATATCCTATGTGTGAATTTAAAATATTCGAAAAAATAAAATATAAATTATTAGGGTGCCGTGCATGAAATGTTCAGCTATTTCGATAATTTCCACCAGGGTTCAAAGCTCTAAAAAAACTCGACATGGTGACCTTGAGGTAATAACAACTGAAAGTTTCAACTGAACCATCAGACAATTCTGTGAAAGCACTTCTGAGAAAATACCAATGCCTGCAAGCTCAAATATAAATAACAATGAATTTCTCGGTTTACACAGTGAAAAGTCCAAGTATCCGAAATCACTGCCATTTCAGGTTTCAACTGGAGATGTTGTCAATTCGAAATCGCAGCCTAGAGAATCGCACCGTATCAGAAACAGTTACAAGACACGGATTTCGCGAAATAATGATTCTAAAACATTTAGATTTTTTGTGGTTTTAGAACTTTCTCATTTAAATTACTACTTTGCTAATTTTTGAATACGGAGTCCGTATCACAAACTTTTAAATTTTGACCAAATTTCGCCCATATTCTGCCAATTTACGCCGCCCCGCATTTTGATATTCTCCTTATCTAAGAGTTTGCCGGTATCTGACAATTCTCGTATATTGAAGAAATCTCATTTTTTTGCAATACTTCTAAATTTCTAGAAATTGATCCGACGTTTTGAGGCTAATCAGTTGCTGTTTTATCGCCTGATGGTTTAATGCTCTCATACTATCGAAATGATTAGCATATTGATATCAAGATTTTTGAACCTTAGACAGAAGGTTAGCGAATGGCAATTTTTTTGCTTAAAATTTTAAGTATGTTTAACTGTAGAGCTTGAAATATCTTTTTAAACCGTAGCTGACACTTTTTAAATTTTTTTGTCGGGACGTTAATTTTTTTTCAGGGCATTACAATTTGCACTTAATTAAAAAATTTTGCACTGTTCTTACCTTACTGTAGACGAATAATGTTAAATAGTTGTGATCAAACTTGTCGATCAGAAGTAATAATGACACTTCCATGTTTTGAAGCAAATCTCTCAAAATAAGCCAAAATACAGGTATATTAACAAATTACGCACTCTAGGCTATGACTTCATAGTGATCGTATTCTACGTTTAAAACAAATTCAATATTATGTCAAGTATTGTTAACGGCCATATTAATTTGCCTAACCGATTCCTCGACCGAAACGTCCTCTAATGACAAAGGGGACCCACTGTGCATTGTCGAGTATTCTAAAGAAATTTCAAAACCAAAATCATCGGAAATAAAGGTGATACGGATGTAAAATGAAATTATTCAGATTTGGTCGAATAATAGGAGATTTGAGGTTTTTGAAATGAGCAAAAGCAAACTCGTACAACTGAACAGAGAAAGGCTCAGAACTTATTATCCGAAGTTAAAAACCTTCAGGTAGTGAACACAGGTGGTTTGTGTAGTTATTCTAAAGACAGATAAATATCGGGTGGTCTTTAGTACGGATCTAGGTACATCAATGATGTTCCAATATCATCAAAAGTTCCAATTTTTCCAAATTTTTTTTCTCTCTCTCTTCTTGATTTATTGAAACTTGAATTTTGGAAAGAGTATTTTTAATTGACAATTGTTTCTCAATTGTCTGAATTTTAATGACTTTCTTTTTGAAAAGCAAATTTCTAAATGCTGAACCAACTCATTCTGAGGAACAATTTACAAATTTTGAAAATAAATTTTATATTTTCGAACGAAAGTTTTTTGACAAAAATTTGCAATTTATTATCTATTTATTTTTGATGAAAAGTTTTTGGTTGATTTCCACTTTTTTTTATTAATTTATTCAATTTTTGATAATTTAATTTTGTAGACAATGTTGATAAGAATTTAGTTATTGTAGTTAATTTTTGATTTGTTCATTTTTCAAAATAATTATTGTTAAATTATAAAAAAATATTCGAACCTTTTGGAAAACTCCGAGGAAAGAAATTCTTATCCACACTTATTTTTTCATTCAAGAAATGAAGTTTTAGCCGATGTTTTCTGACGTATTTCTGAAAAATATTTTGCCGCAAGCTCTTAAAAAGCACACAACATTGCTTGGAATTTTCTAGGCCCTTTAACGGGATTCAAGAATACTTTTTACTCGCATGTGCCAAAAGTTTGCATCCTGAAAAAATGAGTACTTAGAATACTCTCATTTAGTGATTTCTGTACGTGCGGGCATAAACTTAAAAATTACTTGTCAAAATGCCCTCGCAAACCCATGAAGTTTCTACGATAAATATGTTAAATGTCCTCATTCAAACCATAAATGCATCAAAAATCTTCGCACTCCGCAATGACGCATCCAATCCTATATAAAGATATAAATGTTCTAGCCAGCGAGGGAGGCTATAGAATGTAACTGATATTACATATGCTGATTGGCTCTGAAGATATCGAGAACAAAATAATCACAGGATTATTGAAAGCGAGCCAATTAGACAACGGTATCAACTTTCACCCACACTTTGGCAACGGTACTCCGTATTTCAGAAGGGTAAATGAGCAAATCAAGAAAACAAGTTGTCTACGTACAGTGACGTGCTTCTATAGAACGGACCTAAGGACAACCCTTTCAAATAGTTTTGCCGCGGTGCTCGTAGAAAGACGGCCGTTTTGCCTAAAAGTTTGCGGGTCACCGTATAAGACGCACGGGGTTTTCTATTTTTAGAAAAAAACAATCTGAAAGTTTTCAGGTCCGCTTTAAGGGCGGACATTTTTCCGAAAGTTTGCCAGTCACTCTATAAGGACGCAGCTGGACAAAATCGGATAGTCCTTATAGAGGCACGTCACTGTATAATTTTTCAGACCTACTGTATATTAAACGTCATTTCGCGGTTAAGAGATTTTGATGCGTTTTGAATTGATTAGGTTATACAGTTTAATCATATACTTATATTATACTGTACTAATCTTATTAAATACATTTTCATGATATACTGATGACAGCTAAAGCATTAAAACAGCAACTGACTTTTCATGTTCATAAAACATGAAATGAGCTCTAACCTAAAGCCAATCAGTTTTTTATTTGCCCGTTTTTGTGATGGAAAGATTGCCGAGATCAAGGACCCTTGACAAGGAGTGCAAAAGTTACAAATTTTTTATAAATATTGGATATTAGAAAAATAAAAAAAGAGATATCAAAAAATTAATTTTTATTTTAAAATGCCAATTTCTCAAATTTGTCTCACTCTCGTTCACTAATTACACGACTATAGCTTCCAAGTTCAAAGTTTTTCGTCATATACAGTATGTAAAAAAATTGTTCGAGACCAACACGGGAAATTTCTCTGGATCAAAACCGAATATTGGCAGAGAATTAATTTCAACCAGAGGAAATTGGAGCTTTTGGTCTCGAACAATTTTTCAATACTGTATACATACTGATATTATAGTGGGAATTTTCTACTATTAAAATGGTTTAGATTATAAACACGAAAACGTTGCTGCAAATTAACGTTTGATTTTTTCAAATAAATAAAAACTATAAAATTTCAATTATTCTTATAGAAGGATTATATAGGAGATAATATTGCTTTCTCTGCTCTACTTTCGCGATTTGCCAATCAGCAGCACCGGATATCTGGAATTGACGATGAGACTCCTTTCGGACTTCCTTTTATTTATTTACCGAAGTATGCTAAAAATCCCGCATCACCTTGTTCACCCTATGGAAAGAGAAATTTGCAGTATACTTAGGAATAATCTAAGCTTATTTATATTTTTCTTCGCTGTCAGCCTGTCTATACGTCGTTTGAAATTTTGTAAGACTTAAAATTTACGAATATAAATTAGATATTTATATCCAAAATGATGCTTGTGTGCGAATTTTATATGATGGACGTCACAAGAAGAGGAAGTGACCAATTGAAATAACAGGATTCTTGACAAATCTGTTTGAATGTGGATTTGACCAGTGGTCTCTATCTTGTGACGTCATGATAAATAAATGAAGTTTTTCTAAATAATAGACTAAACTAAACTCTTTGATGGAAATAATTTACGTGCCGGGGCTTATCACTACAAAAACAGATTCCGAGGCCGACGATTTTTTTGGTTCATGAGTGATCAGAAAATGATTTATTAGACAGTTATCTGAGTACTATACTTCAATTGATATAGAAATTAAATTGTCCGATTTTCGATCACGACAGGTAGATAAAATGTTCAAAAAAAATTGGAAAAATGAGGTTACTTTGGAAGAACAGGACGCTTTTTTGTAGAGAAAGCGAAAAATGTAAAAACGGTTTCAACAATTTTTTTAATTTTAGAATCATTTCAAATATGAAGAAAATACTGGAAAGGTTAATGCCGAAACGAGAAATTCGCGAAAAAGGGAAAAAGAATTGACTATAGAAAAGAATAAATTTAAAGACTTCACTATTTGTAAAATCTGCCAAGAACGCCAATTGATAGAGTTTTTAATTGTGGACATGTTCTGCAAAAAGTGCATAGAAAATTATGTCTGAAAAAACCACATGCCCTTTCTGTCAGCAAAAGGCAAAATGGATTTATAAATTTATTCCTGAATTAGGGAATAAATTTAATTTAAAGTTTCCTTTAATTGATTTGCGCATTCTGCGCAATGGGCCAATCAGATTCACTCAATTATCTAACAGTCATTTTTTCATAAACTTCGTATGTTTTACGTTTCATTTACTCTAAAAATAGTGTTGAATCTGATGAAACGCTCACCAGATAAATTGGCCATAGGATATAGTTACTTAAGAATAGAATTAAAATCTAAAACGTTCGTAAATGAATTATTTTAGAATATATAAAATATTTTAATATTTAGTATGTTTTTCACAATCTCTAAAAAATTTGATTGAAAAATTCGATCACACCTATTATCAAGATCTTTCCCGTCCATCTTAAGCATTTTTGCGAAAGCGTGACATTTTTTGTAGATATGTCACATTTTTGCTTCCTGTTTTTCCATTTGGAATAAATCTGACTTTGGACACCGACTGGCAATTGGCACAAGAAATTGAGACCTCGCGGTTTGGCTTGGCTCACGCGTGATTTACCAAAATTGAAAAAGCGAAGCAAAATGTGACATGCTGTATAATTTTTGAATGATAAATATTTTAGGAGAAAAATAATTGTGGCAGATTTATCCGATAGTCGTTCTTCAAAGATATTACTTTTTTGCTAATGTAAATGTTTTGGAAATCATTGTAACCAATAAATTTGGTTTAAAAATGATGGTCGAAATGATTTTCCAAGTTTGTTTCCACGGATATAAATTTTTCCGGTTTTGATGATTCGGCCTTTTACTGCCAACTCTTAATTAAAAAATATGTATATTAAGAGTCGTGAATAACATTTTTTTTCACCTGACAAAACGGATAATTACATTTCTAAATTGAATAAATTCATGTATTAAGTACACTCAATATCTTATAGATTTTTCTTGCTTTTACATGCCTTTGAAACATCTCATAAGGGTTAAATATCTTATAACGGGTTTTACTTTCATGTTGGTCATTCGGTGTTGAATATTCGTATGTCCAGGAAACTGAATTTTGTAAGAATTGGTAGTTTCAGGAATCCCGAATAAGGATATCTAAATATATATGTCTGACGATGAGTGACGATCTTCTGTATTAAAACTTGTAAACTGATGACAAAAGGAAATTTGCCAGTCAAAAACAAGCTTATTATTCTGAAGCTATTTTTGTCACTAATGCAGTAAGTCTGAGTAACCACGATTGGTAAAAGGGAGGTATTTGGCTAAAAAATCCTTTATTGCATAGTCTGTTTCACCTACCGCGTGAGTTTCAAGTGGCGTCGAGACCAACAGTGATTCGTTAAAAATGCCTTATCGGCTTTATCGAAAATTATCCTATGGTAAACTTTTTCACTCCGCGGCATAACTGATGTCAGAAAAGATAGTGAATCACAAAATAAGTTGAAAGTCGTGTGATTTGATTGGTCACTATCTTTTCTGAAATCACAGTTATGACGCCGAGTGAGAAATCTTACAAAAGGATAATCTTCGATATCCTTTTTCCAACCTTAGTCCATCTTAAATTGTCTTGAGTATGATTATAGGCAAGGGTGCATAATATTGAGACCGCCAAAGTAGATCGGTGTGTAATCACTCAAGCAATCACT
>SCLH01000539.1:390975-401639 GCA_004367855.1 Oikopleura vanhoeffeni | reverse complement strand
TCAAAAAAATTTTACATCCTCAAAAACTTTTTAGCTGTAATCCTTCTAAAACTTTTGAATTATACGCATTTTCTGACTAAACTAAAAAACTTTTTTGTCTATCTTAATTACTTAAATGGCCAAGGAGTGTATTTAAACATAATTTGACATGGACGAAATCGTTTTTAAATAACAAAGCTTTTTTAAGTATTATTGGATCTTCTTGACTCGATTTCACAAAAATATTGTAGATTTTGTCGGTGAACAAAAAAATTTCTTTTAGTGTTCATAACTCGCTTTAGCTGCCACATTTAAACTAATCCTAACTATAATCTTCAAAGAAATTGCAATAGTCTTCAATGTTCTAATTTAGTTTCTGAACTATGTCGCATTTTCAAACATAAATCACAGAAAACTTTTTTATTTTCGAAGCTCTTAAGATTTCATTCAAAGGTGACCTTTTAAAAACAGGTCGAAGGATTGAAGTGCACTCCAAATTTTGAGATTTCAAATCTGTTACTCATGATTAACTGCAGTATTCGGTGTCAAATATTTAAAGGAATCCATAATAATTCGACCCGAGTTAACGGCGACTGAAAGCCTTCGGCCACTCTTCTGCCACTGGAGATCGTCAGGCATTTGAATTATTGAGTAGAAGAGCTCATTTCAGAGTATTGACTTATATCAGGAAGTTCTGGGACACTTGTTGATGTTCTCTGGGTATCGGGATAGTATCAAGTACGTTTTTTGCATTTTCTTGGGCATATTTCAAAATATAATATGTACTGTAGTATTTTGTTGCTTCACATAATATTCGGAATTTAGTAAACCAATAATAAATTGGATTGAACAACATGTTTGGTAAACATCACATGCCGTAGAGTTCACTGACTAATGTGACTACATGTTTTCGAAAGAGACTATTTACAAGTGACTATGTTCTCTACTCAAATGACTATGTTCTCCGAAAGCTGAACTATGTCTCCGAAATGAAAAATATAAACGTGAACGACTATTTAACTTCGCTTCGCCGAGTAATATGTTTTTATATATAATTTTGCCCTCGAACCCAAATACCAATAATTTAAGAGTCATCTTTAACTAGGAGAATTTGGAAAATTATATTTAAAAGTTATCATGACGTATAGTTTAAAAATATAAAAACGTTCTAAATATTCATTTTGCCCTTTGTTGTGTGAACGTAGTAGGGAGCTGTATGCGTAAGACCGAAAATCAGAAGCTACGAGAGGGTATAAATCCAAAGGAATTCATTGATCAATTTTTACCAAAAATTATAATAATTTCTTTGAAAATTCTTAAAATTTTTTCGTTTTTTTTTTTCGAACATTTTCAAAATTCCGGAATTTTTAAATAACCGGAAACGACTGCATATGGGTAAACAAAAGAGAAAAATTTAAGATCTCTCTGCTAAAAAAAAATGTCAACATGAAGATGTTTTCCGATTCTTTCATAATATCAAAATTTCAATTTCCGACGATGAAGTCTTATATTTCTGCTGACGGAATTTGCGCCATTGTTTTGCACATTGAAACTTTTTGGGACAAAGGGTTTCCAATAAGCGTTCATCAAGTTTTTATTGCATTGTGAAGTTTTGAAACCTTTACGGCAGCGGCTCAAATGTGGAAAAAAATTCATTTTCTTCCGCACATTCTTTGAAACTCTATAACAAGTCTCCTGAGAAAAGGAGATGTACTAATAAAAATATTAAACTAAGACCTTAAATATCATTGGATAATGTGCAGGAGGACATTTATATGGCATTTAAAACCCCACAAACATGGTTGAAATATCGAGAAAAAAAATGGCTAAATAGAAAAAAAAAAAATCGAAAATTCATGAGAGCTCACTTCTGAATCATTTTTTATTTCACCAGTTGGTAAGCTTGACTTTATAATATACTAAAACATATTTCAGAGAACACAAAAATGAGTTTTCATGGTGATATTTGTTGAAATTCCCCGAGCAGGTTTCATTCTTAGCGAAACTCGCATCGGAGCGAATGTTCTCGAAAACGGTACATACAATTCCAAAAAATTTCAATTGTATTCCAGAGGTCAACGGGTGATACAGAGTTTCGTCTATGTCTCTTACCTAGAGCTAATTTTTTGCGATTTTTTTCCTTCTTATCCCCATTAAATGCATTTTTATTCGTTTTTAAAAAAATTGTTTTTTTCAATTGTTATAGAAAATTGGCCTGAATTGTATTTTAACTCCCACAATGTTTTATGGTCACGGCTGACCATGCGCTCTTAATCGCAATTTAAGAACCCTTAATCATTCTGAATGTAGCATTTACAAAGTGATCGGACTATTTTTATAATTGACGTTTGTGCGTTTTTTTTTTTGGAAATTTTTTTAAGGTTTTTTTAGAAAGTTTTCAATTGATTTTTTCCATTTACACCGAAGTCCGGAAAACGATCACGTGACCTTCAAATTAAGAATAAGGGTTTGGTTCAAGTACAACAAATGTTAATCAAATTACGCCGAAAAAATTTGTGAGCTAATAAACACCTAATTTAAGAGTTTTGAACAAAATGGTATTTTCCAAAAATGTCACGTGATCTTATTTTCAAGAAATAAGAATCAATATGACATATATTCCAAACCTTATTTTCGAATTATTTTTTCACTTGATTTATTTGGACGTTGCCGTAATGAGAAAACGTTTGAAGTTGACCCTGGAATTTTTGGCGTAATTTGAGTACTTTCCAAATTACCGTATATCGGTACTATGATTTTTCCTTAAGTATTCAAAATATTTGAAATCGGATAAACGAATTCGTGCTCTACACCTACAATTTCATTACTGCATGCAAACATTAGATAATTTTTAAGGGTGTACCCCTCATGAAATGGGGCTGAAACCAACAAATTTTTCCCGATTTATTTTGGAAATTTTTTTTCTGAAAATATGGACAATTTGAAGATGACTGGTAGTATTTTTATCTCCATACTTACAAGGAACCTACTTTTTCATCAATTTTGAATATCTTGTCTAATTTTAAGCATTTTTATATCAAAAATATTGGATGTTTAGGATTAGAAGTATTGTTTTGGAAAGAAAAAATCATCAAAATTCAGTTTCGATAGTACAAGCCCTCCGCGAGGTCATTCAGCTGTTTCATTAATATATGTTTTCATATTTTTGACTAAAAAACAGGAAGAAATAGGCTTTTCCGCGAGCCTTTGAAATCAGCTCAAAAATCGTTTTTTGGCATTTTCTAGCCGGAATTTATTTCGAATTTAAACGATAGTAACAGACCTGCGTGTGTTTCTTGTGGTTCATAAAATCGAAAAATATTTTTTTTTTACCCTCAAAACTCACGAAGAAATAGGCTTTTAGCTACAAAATATGACTATACTTTGACGCTCGTTCCTGATTGGTCGAGCAATCAGTGATCCTCAATTATGGTTTGAATGTGAGATTACGGCTCAATTAATCTACCAGGCGAAACAATTAGGTATCACAGTGTATACTTTTCCAAATATTTGGCCCTCAAAACCAAGAACGGCATTTCTCTACGAGGGTTAACTTATAGCAAAAGTGTTAGTGGAAATGTTAGCGGTTTTTATACTACAAAGTTAAAAATGTTCAATTAAGCTTGAAGGGTGTATATCTGTCTGACTAATAAAGGCCTTAATTAAAGGCATTAAAAATGCTCCAAATTGATACGGGGTGTAATTTAGTTGTACTAAGAACCCAATCATCAAAAAAATTTTTTCGAAATTTTTCGCATTTTTTTAAAGTATTTTTTAAAAGATGAAGTTAAAAAAAACGTTTGCTCGAATTTGACCACTAAAACTTCAAAATATCGACTTGACGTAAGTAATTTCTCATCAGTGATCTCACTAGTTTTTTTTTGAGCTTACTTCGAAAACATCGAAGCACTTTTTTTTCGGAAATTTTTCGGAAAAATGACCAAAAAAAAATCATATTTCAAGTGTTTAGCTCGAAATTGCAAAAAAGCTCGCATTATCTGTTGCATATTTTTCTGGGAATACTCTTGTAAAATTTGAGCCAGTTTTGCAAACATATCCACGGAGGAGATAGGATTTTGAAGTTGAATTGTTTAAAATCGTCGGTTATTTGGCGTTCTAGAATTGTTCAGTCGCCGGATCGAAAAAGCTCTCCATAAAAATATTATTACTACCGTTACGTGATCTGTTGAAAATTTGAGCTGAATTTGATTATACCGTCTGGGAGAGATAGATCTTGAAGTTTTAAAATGTCACCTTGTTCGATACTGGTACCTATTGGTTTGTAATTGGTCGAAATAATTTGTAATGTACTTTTTCGCTAAGATTAAGGAAAGACTTACAAATTAGCATTTTCGGTTTTTCTCATTAAGCTTTTAGTTTTCAGAATATCACCGTGATATTCAAATCTGCAGATATCCCATCACCTTTTGGTTAAATGCGTAGGCCCTACTCCTTTAAAAGTGTGATTTTTTAACTTGTGGCTAGCCATTCTAACCAAAGGTGATATAGGGATATACTCCCCTTAATTCGTATTACTAATGCACTTATTGTGTGATTGTGGTAAAAAGAGATTTTTATATTTTCTTATTAACATTTGATGCTTTTAAATTATTTTTGTTCACAAATTTGTTTACATAAGATTGTAGCAAGAAATGTATGTTTGAGCGGTCTGTTGGGCAAAAAGTTTTCTTCAACTTTTAAAACACATTTTTTTGTAGTTTCTATATCAAATTTTCGACCAACTTATTATTCATTTACCTTTTATAACAGCATATTTCTTTATCCCTTTATCAACTTTTTGTTAGAATGCGTAGCCACAACGTTAAAAGGAGTAGTGGCTACGCATTCTACAAAACGTGATAAAGGGGGATTTATATATTGCCCTTTATTGCCCTCTCCAAAGATTTTGGTCCTAAAAACACGGGGGGGGGGGTGAGAAAACGACGCGTCATTTGAAAACAAGTCATCCAATTTACGTTCTTAGATAGCTCAAACTGAGCACATTTACTAATTAATATAACATTTAAATTATTTCAATAGGACCAATGTTTTTATTTTTTTCTAATTTACTGAAATTGTTTAATTATTAGTTTTTGTTAAAAATAGAAAGCAAAGGTCCTGAGAAAAATAGAACAATGGTCTTGAATTCGGACCAATTTTTATTTTTGTCATTATTTCACTGATATTTGTGCACAGTTTGAGCTATCTCGAACCTATCGGCTGAGTCGTTTTTGAACCCAGTTGTTTTCTCACCCCATGTTTTTGAAGGGACCAAATCTTGGGAGAGGGGCAATAAAGGGATATCTTCCTTGAAATAATTGATTCGGAAAATAGAAATAAAGGCTGAAAACTCTTCTTTTGAAACCTGACGGTCAGAATCTGACGACTAGGTGGCTCATTTTTATAGCACTGATTTACTCTAGGAGCGATTTTTCATATTACTATCGGTTTTAATTTGGCAAACTTAGATGATCTAAGTTAGATCTTAGATCCAGACGAAAGTGTTTATTTCTTTGGCCTTTTCTCACCAAAAATCTGTACTGTAATCCGACGAGATTTGTTGAACAAATTGGAAAAGGATTAGGTTGTAACAGCCTGGCTGTTCTTGAATGTCCCAAAAGTGGTAAGATAGACACCGAATAAGTTTATTGTTGAGGATCTTATTAGTTTTGGAAGTTAATTGCAAATTTGCAATTTTTGAAAAATTTTCAAGCGATGGCTTTAATTGGTCAACCTTCAAAATGCTTGTAACAAGTCAATTTAATTTTTTTTGAAAGATCAGACAATTTTTAAGAGACTTTAATAAAAATAAGTCTTCCACCGTTGTCTCGAATTTTTTTTGATAACCAGAAGCCGAAAAAATGTTTTTTTAAAGATGCGGAATTATGTTTTACACCATAAAACAATGTAAAATTGTGAAAAATCGGTTAGACCATGATACTGTTGCAAAACCGGTATTATTTCTGATAACAGCTACAGTTTTTAAAACGATACTGTTGAATTTGCCTAAAAAAGTAAATATAAACCATATTTAATAAATTTTTATTTCATTGTTAAATGAGTACATGATAAATTTTGCATAACGTTGTCAGTCAAACGGAGCATTGTATAGGTAGGTATATTTTATACAAATATTTAAAACTTAAACTTAGTATAAAATTTGGAAGATCGTTGAAATATTAAACATTGAAAATGACACAGTTTTTTTCCTATTTTGTCAATTGAGCAAGCATTATGAAGGATAATATTTTATACAAAAAAACCATAAAACATTTATCGGTTTTCAGAGGAAATTTTTTATGCGATGAAGAATTTTTTCGTTGCTTTTGTAAAAAATCTGGAAGAATGATCCCTTTTGCACTTTCAGGGAAAAGGATTTTAGGAAAACAGTTGTTAAAACGGGAAGCAGCGCGGATAATAAGGGCGGATTCAAGCAAAGTCCACTAATCGGCAAGGGTTGGCTAAAAATAAATGTTAAAAATAGTGTTAAACTTGGAAAAAAAAATTTGATTTTTTAAAACTTCACTGAAAAAAACCTTACAGACTGAGTCACAGTTGAAAGAATATTTTAGAGAGCATGTGCATTTTGACAGATTTGCACTTTTTCAATTTTTTTTTGTCTTGATGGGAAACTTTTTGCCACTTCAAAATTTTTGGATAAAAACTTTTTCGAACACAAGTTGCCACTTTTCANCTTACTTTGTATATCTGAATTTCTTCAGATTGATTATTTTCACTTTATAAATCGTCTTTTGAAAAAACACTGAAAACGCGCGTTTGCTATCGAAGGTGTCTAAATTACCAGTAAACCGGTACAGTAAAATTTATTTTCTATTTTGTATTAATTAGGAGCCCTAAAATACGGTCCTGTCCACCGTTTAAAATTTATTAAGTTTAAATTCATACGATTTTTAAGTCAAAATCGAAAATTTAAATTTTTTAAAAAAGCTCAAAAAAAACGAAATTTTAGCACATCGAAAAAAATAATTTTTTTTCACGAGTTAAATGAAATAAATTTAAAACGGTCGACAGGTTGGCTTACCAATTGAGCAAGTCTCGGTGAAATATTTTTTTTTAATTCTTGATCAAAGAGGGCTTTGATAGATTTCTCCCAAACCGTATTTTCATTCAAAAAAGTATGATTCAGAGTATAAACAAGAGCGAAGAAAGAAAACGAAAGCATATTTAAATATAGTGAAAGTAGCCATTTCCAATATTTTCAGCTAAGGATTCCAGAAAAATTAGTTTGAAAATTTTTTGAACTATAAGAAAATTTTTGAAAATATTTCTAACTATTTTTGACCAAAAATCACTCAACCATGTCATATGATTTTTCAACGAGCATATAAAAATCTAACTACTAGTCGAAAAGTTAAAGTGGCCATTTTGTAGAGTTTTTTTCGTTGATTTGAAAGAAATATTGAAAGAAAATTTCGAATGAAAAATAAGGCATTTTTTTATAATGTTCGGAACTTTTAATCGAAAATTTCTCATAATTTGTCGAATTCGAAAAGTTAATTCGAACTCAAAATTTTCTAAAAAGCCATATATGCAAAAAATCGCTAGTTACAAAAGTTGCCCTGCATCATGAAACATCACTTGATGGTATATTGAGAAGAATATACCAACCCAGTAAAAACTTTTCATTAAGAGTTATATCCGTTCTGTCAAAATGCACGAGTTATAGACTGATGTTTTGACCACTGATGAAACGAAAATCTCCTCTGTTGATTTTTTTTTCATTCTGAGGTGCATTGAAAATTTTAACCTACGCAAAAACATGATTGAAAAACGAAAATTCTTAGATTTGCGACAAGTTCGTTTGAGCTAACTAAAACATACACAAAATATTGTAAGTTCAAGACAAATTCCAACACTTGATCATATTTTAATTTAGTCAGATCCGAAAAAAAACTATCAAACTCTAGAAATCTGGAAAAAATCGATATTTTACAGGTGTAACGCTAGAAGTTCGTTTGAGATAACTAACATAAGTTTAATTTTCGGTTCACCAAGTCTAATTAAACATTCACGGCTATTTAATTTAGTCGATTTTGATATCTTTACTCGTTTTTTTTTAGAGGAGTTCAAAGTTCAATTGAGAAAATTTGCAAGAATTCGTGAAATTGGGTTAATATAGATGAATCCTGTATTTAACTAAAAAGTATAATTTTTCTTGTGACAAATAATTAATAGGAAACATTCTGACCTAAATTCCGTAAAATAAACAATTTTATCTGATCTGTACAAAATCAAAATAACCGAGTCAATCCACCACCTTTTGTTTCCACACTCTCGCTTACAAATAATAAAAGGCGGTCAAACCAAATACCCGATTTAGTGGGTTTATAATATCTCTGGAAAATAAAAAATATGTCATTAGATAGGCACTTCCAAAAGTAATTTATTGTATAAAAATAAATAATATATTTGCTGATAAAAATTTTTTTTCTCATGGTTAAAAATGCCGTTGGGAACCCCTTAAGGAGTACTGGCCGCATTTTAAGCCAAAACAGGGTTTTCAGCGTCGCTCATGAAGTACTAGAAACAGCACGAACATAAGTATTTCAGTTTAGGATAATTGAACATTAATCTTGCTTCACAAAACAAATCGAAGGCTCTGATTGGCCGACCAATCAGGAACGACCTTTCAAAGTGGCACTATTTCACTTCAAAAGCCACTCCTCCCTGAGTTTGAAGATAGAGAATACTTTTATAGCTTTATTGACCACAGAGAACGTGGCAGAACCTCAATTCAGTTTACTCAAAAATTTCATCCGGCGCTTAAATGAGCAAAAAACTGTTTTTTGGACTTATTTTGAGTGCCTCGGGGAAAATACTACTCCCTCCCTGGATTTTGACGGCAGAACCTAAAACTGGTATGTATACGAATCCTTAAGGATACGCGCAAAAACCCCAAGTTCGACAATTTGCATTTTTTGTATCTCGTCTTTTGGAAACCGCGATTCAAATTCTCAGAAATTCCTAAATTTCGACAAAATCGGTGAATTAAATTTCTAATCGCGATAAAACTATTTTTTTTTGAACAAATGAAAATAAAAAGACATCTGATCACTTATTTTTGTCTGTATTTCAAAAAAAAACATTTAAAAATAATCCGAAAATTTCATGTCCGAGTCTCTAATATGCGACCAGTACTCCCTAAGGGGTACTGGTCGCTGGAATTGAATTTTCTCGATGAATCTTTCCAACAGGCTTAAAGGATATTATTGAGATTAGCCAGTTTGTAGATCTAGTCTTTAGCTTGCGTGCGAAATATGTCAAAACTTTTTTGTATGCACACACTCCCTGACACATAAGCGACACAAAAGGACCCAACCCAAAATGGTAAGACTATCTCCTCCCACGTTTTATGTCGAAATTATCTGAATCTTTGACATAACTTGTAAAAGTGGTAGACCAAACTTAATCTTGGTTAAAATTTTTAATTTCGCTCTATTTTTTCTAGAATATGCAGAAAACCACCGTTTTTTGGCAATTATCCGTCGGAAAAAGTATCTCCTGCTAGGAATTTTTTCAAATTCATTCATTTTTTTTCTAAGCTAGCTCATACAAATACGAACAATAAACTCGGTCATTTTTTTTGATTTCGACCTTAAACTCGAAATATGATTTTTTTAAGGACCCACGAGAAAATTTTCGAAATAAAAAGTGCTTCGATTTTTTTGTACGTAGGCTCAAAATAAAGCTACTGAAACACTGATCAGAAAGTTGGCCTACGTCAAGGTGATATTTTGAAGTTTAAGCGGTTAAATTGAAGCAAACGTTATTTTTGAACTTCATTTTGAAAAAAAATACTTAGAAAAAAAATCGAAAAAAAGCGAAAATTTCGAAAAATTTTTTTTGATGATTTGGTCGGTAGTGCACTTTGTTATCATCCCGGGTCATTTTGGAGCATTTATATTGCCCCTAAGGCCTCATAAAACCAGCGACCAGTACCCCCTTAAGCCAGTCTTCATTAATTCGGAATTCTGATTTAATTGAATATTTTTTTTGAAAAAATTACTTTTTCGAATAGTTTTTTTTTATTATTTAAAAAAATGCTTTTGAGCCTACTTACAAAAAATCGAAGGACATTTTTTTTCGAAAAATTTTTCCCGTGACCTTCAAAAATTCATATTTTGAGTTTGGGGTCGAATGAAAAAATTACTTTTTGCGAATTATTTTTTTTTTAGCTATTTAAAAAAATGCTTCTGAGCCTACTTACAAAAAATCGAAGGACATTTTTTTGCGAAATTTTTCCCGTGACCTTCAAAAATTCATATTTTTGAGTGGGTTTTGAAAAACGCATCTATAAGGATTTTTTATTTGTTTCAGCTACCTTCTGTAAAAATTTAATGAATTTGAAATGTAACCCATGAGAAGAGATTTTACGTATGAACAAATAGTCCAAAAAACGTGGTTTATTGCATATTCTAAAAAAATATAGACTTATCGACAAAAACGCTTTTAGAGAGTTGTTGCAACTACAATACAGTTATAGGTTACTGTTAAATTAGGTATTATTGACAAAAAAAACTAGGAGGAGATATAAACATTTTGGAGCTTAGGTTCTTTGTGTCGCTAATTGCAAGAGTGCTATAAAATTTACACATTTCTCCATGAAGCTAAACGGCTAGTCTACAAACGGCTATCGAATTAAGTATCCTTGAAGCCTTGGTTGG
>SCLH01000539.1:340266-390954 GCA_004367855.1 Oikopleura vanhoeffeni | reverse complement strand
AACGCCTTAAGGATTTTTTATTTGTTTCTAGCTACCTTCTGTAAAAATTTTAAGTGAATTTTGACAATGTAACCCATGGAGATGAGATTTTACGTATGAACAAAGTCCAAAAAACGTGTGTTATTGCATTATTCTAAAGAAAATTAGACTTATCGACAAAAACGCTTTAGAGAGTTTTGACATACTACATTAAAGTTATGTTAAACTGTCAAATAGGTATTATTATCAAAAAAAACTCTAGGAGGTAGAGTAAACATTTGGAGCTTAGGTTCTCTTGTGTCGCTAATGCAAGAGTGTGCTTAAAAATTTGTACACATTTCTCATGCAGCTAAAGGCTAGATTCTACAAACGGGCTAATCTGGAATAAATCCTTGAAGCCTTGGTTGGCCAAGTTTTTATCGAGAAAAAACCATTCCAGCACAGTACCCCCTTTAAGTCTTACTTCGGAAAAATAATTTTTAGCCCAATTCTGGAAATTAAAATTTCAAATAGCCAGTTTTGAGGAAAGTGTTTGAGTAATTTGCCAAAAAAATTCTGGACATATCTGGAGCAAAATATATTTTTTTGAGTGAAATTTGAATATATCTCTTATCGCTATAAGATATGGTCCTATACTGTATGGATATATATTGTTTGAAAAATATTGAATTTGTTGAAATCAGGCCAGATTGTACTCTAACCATTACTTGCTTCAATATTGTAATACATATCAAAATATTTTTCATTAATTGGAGAAAAACTAACAAAATTTTTCCTTAAACCGTTGATTTTTTTCATTAAGAGTGCAGCGATGTGCAGATTGAGTACATCTGTTTTTGGAGGGATTTTTGAAGAAAAAGGTGAAAATTTTATTATTTTTATCTTCAATAAAAGTGTTCATTCTTGCAAACTTGTATATTTTTAATTTACTCAAATACTTAAGTATCTGTAAAATATTCAAAAACCACTTTTTATTTTACAACTCCATTTCCAACTTAATGTGTGATTTTTTTTAAAGAAAGCTTCAGCAGTTTTCGGGTGAATGCAACTAATTAGTGGGAAGAATCATGATCCACATGAATTAAATTTTGAATATGAAAGTTTTTTTTTCATGAAAATTAGAGAAAAAACAGCTTTTGGAAAAAAAACTACCATTCAATTGAGTTTAAATATAAACAAATGCTTCTGATTTTTAAAAGAATAGCCTTATTACACCCGCAATTTTATATGATTTTTCGATTTTTTTTTTTTTTCTCTTCATAAAAATTTTTTTGTTGTGCCCCCGGTTGGCCCAATTGGGGGGGCAAAAACCGCCGGTGTCACAAGCAAGTGTCTGTAGATTTATCAGTAGTTCAGAACGATATTCAAATTGTCTCCATCGGTTGAATACGAAAATTCAGAATAATACCAGACAATAACACAACTGATTCCGGCATGATGTTTCAAGGAGAATTTAAAAATAATAATAAATATTTTGGAATTGATTTGTAAATTTATAATATTTCTAAAAAAGTCGACAAAATGACAATGAAATATGATATGATTTTTTTAAACAGCTATTCAGAAATATGTAACATGCATGAGAAGAAAGTTAAAGTGGCTTATTTTTTCGTTTTTATGTCACAGATTTTAGAAAAAAAGCGAAAAAGTTTGGGTGAAAATGCGTGAAAGCTTTAATAATATTATGAATTTTTTGGAAATTTTACGAATTCAAAAATAAAGTTCCGAACCTCAAAGCTTATCCTTAAAAAGATAAGAATCATTTTATGAGCTTGATACACATTGATTCTGGTTCGCAACGATAACAAGCACAAAAAATAAACCAAACTAATTATTTTCCGTTAGTTTAAATTACGCCAGTCTCCACGTCGCGGCTTGACCCCTTATATTTAAGCTTAGTAGAAAGTATTTTTCGATCCAACAGATATACTCAATCGACAGAAGTATGAGTAGAACAGAGAACTGCGCACGGTTATTGAGATAAACTACATTTCCTGGAGTCAACCTGAGGTAGTATCACGTGTTGAATTACCTGCTTTCAAAGTTTTTTCTTACTTTAACATAAAAATTCCTTTAGATATGAATACACACTTTTTTTCGAAATTTAAACTGTCCATAAAGGAAATTGAGGTTCGATCTTCAGTTTTCTGTAACACGCTCAAAGTTAGAGCCTCCTGAAGGCTCTCTGCCTCGGGACGGCACTTTTTTTTTCTATGCTACGGAGGGTTAAGAATTGCTGTGAGACGTACCTTGTTCTTTTCTGGATGTTTTCGTCCATTTTAAATTTTGTGCGATAATTATTTGATTTTTTTGCCATTTATTTAGTTAATGAATCTTTCTTAAAGGTTGCGGACTCTCAGAGCTGAATGGTCAATACGTCTCTAACTTTGTCCTGTCCATTTTGTCAAAGAAATTTTGAAAATGCGTCAATCGATCGGTTTTGGTCGCTGATTGGTCAGATGACGCAGTCTAAGATTCGACGCTAAATCACTATCAGAGTCTAGAAGACCGGTTGTCAGGAAATCGCCTCTGTCCAGTTTTATGGTCAAGGGGTTACTGGGAGTATTTTTATAGGCCTCCTTGTTCAGCACCATTTTTCACTTGTAACCCATTGACTTTGCAGGACCACTGTGCCGCGAGTGTTTTGATGTGTCCGAGGAAGTAATTTTTCTTTCAGTTTTAACTGATTTTGGTCAAAAGAAGGCTGCGAATTCTGTCCAAAATGCCATTGAGGAAGTAGGTTTAGACTGTTCGAATGGTTTTTTTTTGTTTACAGCAAGTTGACACCGGTTTGCCTTTATGTGCGCATGTAACCTTGCTTTTGGCGAAAGTTTTTTGCTTGCAATGTGACAATGTCGGCATGTCTCCGTGTGATGTTGTGTGGACTTTGAGGTTGATTTTTGTTGAGAATCCTCGGTACATACGTCACACTAAAAATACAAATTAACATTGAATTCCACAAAAACAGGAAAATGAGAAATTTCCAGTCAAAATATTTTGAAAATATATGTTGATAATGATCTTCGCCTTATACGCGTTATTTAAACGTCTGCCACGCGTGACCAGGATGATACTACTGGGCTTCAGAAATACTCTGCAATTCTAGAGATAATAAAACCAATATTTTTTCAGATCTTGTATGACGATTAGTAAAAAAACATTTAAGAGATTCAAACTTCTAGAAATGTCTGTACTCAAACAGTATGATAAAAAATGTTCGAGACCAAAACTCCATTTCCTCTGATGAAAGTAATTCTCCTGCCAAATTAGAGGTTTGATCTAGAGAAATTTCCCTTGTTGGTCTCGAACAATTTTTGTTACATACTGTATATCGAGAAAATTTACAAATAAAACCAAAAAGATTAATGAAGTTTCAAGATAACTTAATTTCGAATTCGAATTATTGCGAAATTACGCACAAAATTCGAAATCGACCAAAAGTGTGAAATTCAAAGGGATTTAACAAAAAAATCGAAAAAGTGAGAATTAGATATGGTGCCATTATCATATGGTTGCTATTAAATATCATCAAGAAGTTCAATAAATATACGTCAAGAAGTATATCGTGAAAAGTTGCGTATTTTTTAAGCTGAGATCAGTGACATTTTATATGGTTAATGACATGTCATTACAACATTAAACTTTGCGCAAAAATTACTATGATTTTCGAAACAACTGAAAAATATCCGCAGTGTAATTTTTGCGATCACAATTTTTTTCTTGAAATTAACTGGGAACTAGATTTCGTAGCGTGAACAGGATAAAATCAAATGGATTACTTCGAAAATGATATTTTGCATGCGTGAGAGATATTGTATTTGTAGCAATTATTTTTGGCTCTATTTGCATTTAAATTTTAATCAATTCTAAACGCCTACCATCAATCCGTAAGGTCAAGTTTTAATCATCTTTTTATGTTCCTATGAACCTACTTTACTTTCAAAATTTGATGACTGGGCGTTCAGAAGCAAATTTTAATATCAATTTTTTTCGAACTTGGTGTAGTATTTAAGTTTAAAAAATTACAAACGTTCACTAAAGAGTGTTGTTTAATTCGCCCATAAAAACATATACTGGTCATATCGCTTGGGATAGTAAGTTTAGTCTGATTTTTTGGTTCGGCGAGGGTTTCGCATTAAATTCAAATAAAAGTCCAAAAAATCTATAGAAAATAGTGAAAAATATTCGTAAAGCCTTCTAAAATCTACGCTATAAAATTCATTCGTGATGTATAAAAAGTTTGATTATCTAGAAAATTGTAAAAAATTATTCAACTGACTTTTGACAATATTATCATTCTAGATATCGTTGGGCGTGACTATGCCCTAAAGGCGAAACATTGAAATAATAGATATTTATCACCTCCGCCCGCGGCAACCTTTTTAATTTATGCTAGAATGAATAAACATTCCCACATTTAATGACCGTAAATCACGATACCTTCTCTATTCTTATCACAGGATCAACGAACAAAAATTACTATAGCAGTATTCTTGTTTTTTTTTTTTCTGAATATTAATTGCGAAAAGAAGTAAAATATTATATTACAGGATCTGGAATAAAAAAAAAAAAAAAAAAAAAAAAAAAAATAAATTTAAAGATTTTTTTTAGTTAAATTATTAAAATTTGTTAACTGATTCGAATAATGGTCACGGCAGATTTCAGTAAATCATGAAAAATTTGGGAAAAAGTTAAAATAGGAAAAAAAGTTATTCTAGAACATTACATTGATAATTACATTTATTATTTACAGTATTAATTACATGTATTATATTCGCATGTATAGACTCTTTTCCAAAGTTAAACAAATCATTTTTTTAGTTAACTACCTGGGTATTATAACACTATGTTACACCACTAAACAAATTTCCATTTTATTGTGATTTTCACTGTCTAGATTTTTTTCAGCTTTACACAATTTCCCTTTTTTTGTAATTTACAAAATTTTCAGACGAACTTTCCCAAAATTTATTATTTTCAGAAAATCTTTCTAGATTAAAAAATCTCTCAAATACTAAGTTGATTTAAAATGGAGTTTTTTATGAGAATATTGTATAGCATGAGTTTTTTAATTAATAAAGAAATGCTGACAATTCAAAAAAACTATGTTCTTTATAAATAGGGAAATATTGAAGATATGATTGTCGTAAACGATGAAGTTTTTGCGATTTTTTGAACTACGTTTAAAACATATTTCGTCTAAATAATCTTATACTTCCCAAACAAACAGAAGCTTAAAATAAATTTTTCTGTATTTTGCGCCAGTTTCAATTGTATCAAACGCGGCTGCCCCCTTGAGCTAGAAAAAGAGAAAAAATCGATATTCGTCTTTGACAGATTGACACGATTTTTCTCAAGAATTGAGCACCCATGGGGTTTCCACTAATTACAATGAAACGATTTTAAATTTAGGGACCAAAACTATCATTCTATTGATAATTTAAATGCTTTTCTGCGAAAAGAGCCCGGGGTTTTAAATGGCAAACATTTGCTTTTACTCTTAAGTATTTATAGGGAGGTTCATCTCAATATTGTTCTTTCGGAAATTGCATTCAGATGGAGGTTAATAGTATTTGAATAAAGTTTAAAATTAAAGAATATATTTGGTGCCGAAAATCACGGATGTGAAAGTGGATTCGGGCAAATTTCGGCCATTTCCACTACTTTAAATATTGTTTAAGAGAATCAATGATGTTCACCCACCGTCAATTATCGGTAACCGGAATGCATGAGAAAAATATCAGAACGTGAAATTGTACAACGAAAAAAAGATTCTACAAAAAAATAAACTATTATACACAAAAATTTAATTTAAATAATATCATATTTGAGGGTTTTAGTCTTCACATTTAAATGTCCGAAATTAAGGAAGTTTCAAGGAAATTCTCTTCAAAGATTCAGAAGTTGAAAAAAACATTCCGAAAAAAAATCTAACCATTTCGGAAATTGAAAAAAATCACAAACTAAAATAGAAACGATAAAAATTAGAAAAAAAACCAATCGAAAACATGAAATATTTCGCAAGAAATTTCTGAATAAATGAGAAACATTCATGTTATACAAGAAAATATCTCAAACCAAAAAATTGAGAAAACATTGGATGTAAAAATTTAAAATACCATGAGGGTTTTTCGCCCTGTGGAGTAAAATGTGTCGCTTGATATCAAATTCTTTTCAAATAAGTTGCACATTCGGGACATGGGTATAGGAAGATTCATTGCCCATTATTGTAGTTACTAAATTTTTGAATTTGATTTTCCCCATTTTGGTTTGAATTTGATAGTAGTATAATTAATTCATATCGGTGTCGTATTTTTCCGCTTCCATAGCTGTCGATGACTTCGACAACTTCGGTTTTGATAAGGTTCATCATAAGGACTCGAATTTGGCACGGGCTCGGATTGACTTTCACTTTTTGATCACTTTTTAAAAGTTCTGAGAATGTGAAAATTGAATAAAGACTTTTTTTAAGCAGATTTTTTAACAGATATTGCCGAGATGAGGATAAAAAGAAGATATAGAAAATGAGGTTTAACAAATTCGTTTTTAAAAAAAGATGATCAAAAAACAACGGGAATAAATAAAATGTTTTGCCGAACCAGTGGAAAGACATATCGGATAAAAAAAATTAGGCATAAAAATTCGGGAATAATAGCGTGGGGGAAAAACCTTTTTTTAAAAAAATGGAAAATGAAAATTCTAGAAATTTTAAATCGAAAGAGAATTGAAAATTATAGATAAACGCTTTAAGGGGGTGTGGATGCTAAATTTTGAAAACAAATTTTTCGAAAATTAATACAATTATTGTTCCGTTTACTCGTGTGCGTTCGTAGTTGGACACAGGTCGAGTGTAGGGTAAGGTGTGTAGAGCCGGTCGGGGGAGAGTGCAATTTAGTGCGGTGAGTTGTTTGTGTCTCGCGATGCGGAGGGAAAACTTTTTACTGCTGTACAACTGTGATGAATTTTTTTCTGAGGATTGGACTCCAGGTTAAACGCCAGAATTTCCGCGTTCTAATATTTTCAAATTTTCGTGTCAAATTCTTTCGAAATGATGAAGAAAGAAATTCTCCGTTGTTATGTAAAACTTTTTTGAAGTTCCTGTAGTGGTTAAAACAGCCAATTGGAGCTCACTAGGAAGCCTACTCCGCCTACAGTTTTTCATGGGAGTTTGTTAAATTTATGTTTAAAGCATGCAAGGCGGCTTAAAAGTACTCGCAGCCAACGTTTTTGAATTTCATGGGGTCTCGGAAAATGACTGTGAATTTTTCTGTTTGTTTCAAAATTCGGAGAATATTTTCTACAAAGAAATTGATTCAAAAGTGAATTTCAAATTTTTTCGAGACATCTGTGATTTTATCGGGTTCATTTCTCGAATAAACAGGCTGAAAAAATTTTGTCGAATTTTGTCATTAATTTCAAACTCCTTTAATTTCACCTTAATTTATGACCTCCTAAAAACCGATTATTTTAAAATATCAAATTAGTAATTATATGACTCAAACTCGATAGAAATTCTCTACAATCGGGCTGTGATCAAAAGTAAATACTGAAGCGTTAGTATTGAATCCCATCCCTTAATTCGAAAAATGGCTGAATCCTTTAAAAACTGAAATTTTAGGAAAATCATAAAAAACTAGAAAAACATGATTCAAGAAAGCATGAAATTCTAGAAGAAATGGAATCTCCCCTAATAATTGGGAGCAAAAATCCGGAAAATATAATGGAATCTTGAAATGACCAAAAATAGTTTATCATAAATTGAAAATTAAAGATTATATTTTACTAGTAAATGTGAGTTAGAAAAATTTTGCACAGGATTTTTCTTATTTTTTCTCTCGAAATATACAATGAATTATACAATGGAATAGTACAATATAAATTGTAATTTCTTCAGAGTTATGCATTTAGGTGCAACTCTGGGCAAACAATGGAAATACGTTTAAAGTAACTTTTTCTATTCTATATATTTCTTCACTTTTTTCCTTTGAGTTTCAGTGTCAAAATATTCGCTAAAATCGTAAGTAGCTCTGCGAAGATTTTTGGATTGAGGCTCAACTCTAAGAACCGGAATAATTCTGGCTTTAAATCCCTAGAAGATATTTCGTGTAATACAACCATCAAGGATTTAACATTATTACTTTTTTTTCCTTTCTTCCACAAAAATAGATTTTAGACATTTTATTTTTTGCAGCAAATCAATAAAGTACTTAAATGTACTGTTTTCCTAATTTCTAGACGCAAAATTCGTGAACAAATATTGCTCTAAGACAGGCTTGTACTTTGAACATTTTAGAGTCAATACTTTTCTAAAATTAGCAGCTGACTACGTATTGAGACTTTTTAAAACTTTAATCGAACCTAATGGGGGACCCGTCATTGTTGGCGATAAGAAATGATTCTAGAATTTGATGATAACTTAAAATTATTTCAAGCTTAAAGTTTAGGCTTTATGATAAAAAAACACTAACTCTTGATTGAATGTAGCAAAATGTTTGTATTAAAATAAAATAGGGAACATATGAAAAATTTAAACAGACTAGTTTCTTCGGACGTCACTAAGCAAATATTATTTTAGGAATAAAATCTAGAAAATTGTCTATCTCTTTATGCTTGAAAACGCATCCATCAAAAATACTGTAAATAATTTGGAACAATTTGTAAGAAAAATTAAATGCCTGAATATAAAATGCTAAAAATATGGCTTTTGAAAGAGTTTGAATTGAAAAGAAGCATCTTTCATAATCATTGTAAACTATCGAGTTTACCTAGAAACACAACTTGTGTTATGCATTCTCTTGTTTATGTGCTGTTCGATATCTCTAGAGATTCTCTCTCTCATTATTTCGAGGTTATTTTTTCTCCAAATATCGATTTTCTCTGATGAAGAATATCACCGATTTAAAATTTTACGCGGCCACGTAGAATAATTGTCATAAAAACATATCTGTTTTTATTCTCTTTAGATCTCACCGTTTGTTTCCTTTTTAAAGCTTTCTTTGATTTCTGTAATTTGTTCCAATCTGTAATAAAATCTTTCAAAAATTTTTTAGTTGTTTATTCCTTTGAATTCTAGCTTTTTAAGTTCTAGTAAAAAATTAACAAATATTTATGAGTATTGTGGAAAATAGCCACGAGAGGCGCGTGATAGTGGGGGCGATGGTGCGTGGAGCAATAAAAAGCGGTGTCATTCAACTAGGGGCGCTCAATCATCACTGTCACCAAGGCCGGACTCAGGGGACAGAAAACTGTTAGAAGTATTTCAACAATAGAAAACTTAAAAATCGAACCGTATCAATAAAAAATAACCACTAATTTTGCTCTTTTGAATAAGAAAATAGTAGTTAACGTAATTGGAAGGAAACTTTTTCAAAGTAGAAGTATGGATGCTGTATCAGCAAAAAGTCCGTGTAAATTGATTAAACATAGGAAATATTTTAAATAATTCTGTTTATTATTTACTTTTCGAAAATTTTCTATTATGAATTTTTTATAATGATTTTCGAATTTTATATTTCTATTTTTTTTGAAAACAAAATCAGGATGTAAAACACATGAATTCGTTATTCTTCTAAGTTATCCTTATATTATTGGTATATTGAATCCGTATTTTTGGTCAATTTTTAGTGCTTTCTCTTTTTTTGTATAAATCCAATTTCTCGAAAAGCTATTAGCTTTCATTCTTTAAGTGACATAAAAATTCAACAAATATGTTGCGTTTCGAAATAGCCGCAATGAAAAAAATCTAGTGCTGTCTGAATTTTCTAATTAAACCTGGAAGCCTTCATAAGTATCAGCTTTATTTTTATATTTTAATAAAAAAATTAACAAATACAGAAATTTCAGTTGTCTGCGAAATACGCAAGAAAAATCAAAAAACTCTTTTTTTTTATATTCTGAATAAAATTTCTAAAATAGATATTTCTGAGCCAATTTTTCAAGTGTTTCTTATTGTTGAATACAGACTTTAACAAAACTCAACATCTATTTTTAATTTTTCTATGTTTTAGAGTTATTCGTCAAAAAATAAAAAAGACAGTTTTACAGGTAGGAATCTAGGCCGAAACCACCATTTACTCGAATTTCAACAGCAATTATTAATTTTCTCTATCTTCTTCCCCTGTTTTGTGATCTCTATGAAATTGATGCTAGGTCGGAGTTTGTTTTTAGAAACGAAGAGATGAAGGCGCCCCACAGCTCGATCTCACCACACCCAAGGTCAACAGTCTTCTGGCTCAACCATTATTTCCCCAAAGAAAATAGGGAATCGGGGGAAGTGTAATTGTGTGTAGGTATTAATACCCATACTAGACCACTGCGGAGTTGTTTTTCATCTCGGCAGAGAAATCTGACTTTAGTATCTTTTGTTGTATGGCGCATTTTTTACTCGACGAGCTAAAAATGGCGAAGGGGAAAGACACGGCCACAAGACTAGGCTCTCCGAGGGACTAGAGATTCGAGAAGCGAGAGAACTAGACCCTCAGTATCGATACGGATTCTCCGATCCCCGTTTAATTACGCAAAATGAACTAGGAATCTGGCACAAATCATATTCTAGAAATATCAGATAAGGTCCTAACTTTTGTCAATCCAAACAAATTAAGGTTATAATGTTGCATACTATGGCTTGATAATACGGATGTCTGAAAAGTTTTGAAACCCAGTTAATCATATGAATCGGACTGTAAAAAAGCTCAATGTGAAAATTTTAAGAAATCAGATTGTTCAGGAGGACGGTTAATTTTGAGGAAAAGGGAGTTGTTTTTCGAAGTCCAATAGTTAATTTTTGACTATCTTTTTAGAGTGATGAGTTTAAATGCTCTGTGTAATTTCGGGGTGAGGTTTTTTTCGAATTCATAAAAAAACAAGTTTTCAAAAACCTCTGAAATTATTTTGAAAAAAGAACTACTAGTACCACAAAATATTATAAAAATTATCTGAGACAATAATAAATTTCATAATCAGAGTATTTTGCACAGCAAGAAACTTTTATATCAATTTCTTTATTTTAATCACTTCAATAGCCCAAAAGCGGACCAAAGAGGATTTTTCAATTGTTTAGTTATTGTAAAAACACATTTGTTTTTCTATAATGATCTAATATTATTCAAATTTGGGTACCTCATGTATAAAACACTGTTATATCAAGAAAACAATTTTAGACTTGTGTTTTTGCTGATGCGCAATTTCTCTGAGAACTAAGAGTGGCCGGCAATTGAAGCTTTTATTTTAAATCGCTATACAGAAAATCGGGAAGTTAATATTATTACTCGACTAAAAAAATCGTAAAGTTTTTTTCTGCCTTCCATTTTTAAAAAATTCTTTAAAAATGAAAAAAGCATTTTAATTAGAATCTGAACCCGTTCAATTTCTAACCTAGCTGATTCGCGGGCACCCTAAAAAACTGACGAAATACAGACGCAATTACGAACTTACCAAGCTTCAATGGTTAGTTTTTCTCAAAAAAAAACAGCTATCTATATACCAAAGGTAATAATTCAGCTGGTTTATCATTGTAAATTGAGCGGAACAGATAGGGGGCGATGGCTGGTTCACACGGGACCAATTGAAGATAACCCCAGCAGGAGTTTACGATCTTAAGTTGAGCTGGGGCGGGTGAGTGAGTGAGACGGGGCGTGCGCGTGGGGTGTCGGGGTGGAGATGAGTAAAACGATTTCATGGTGGTGTATTCGGGTTCGATATCCAGGCGGGGAGGGGGAGTACCGGGTAAGAAGTTTTGGGGAGGGGTAAATATGATTTTCTTAAATATCTGTTTCAGTGCTTATATTCTAGCCTGACTCTAGAGCTATTAAGCATCGACTTTAACATAATTAGTTTTGAGTTAACAACTTGATCGTTTATTTTGCCCAAATCGACCCGAAAATCTAAATAAAACAATTATGAACTTTTAGTTGTACATGCTAAGGATATAAAGATGCATTTTTATCACGTCAAGGGGATAGTGTTGAAGTAAAGGGGTCGAGAAAAGCAGCAGGGATCCGATTGTCAGCTAGAAATTGGGCTAGAAAGTCGCCGCTGCGCCCTGAATAATCAAATATTTCTTCGCACATTTCAAACGCGCCACAATAGCCCCATTAAATCAAACACGGAGAAAATGCGGCGAGTTGTTTTGCATCGTCAATTAACGCTGCTGGCGCGGACATAAGAAAACGCCACAATTATGTCACACAAGAATTTATGCCTGTATATTGTACCGAAAATAAAACAGAGATCGTGCGTGTAGTTCAAGAGCAATATAATTTGTTTTTAATAATATCTTGAAATTAACGCGGTTTTTGCAGAGATGTAGGCTGTTTCGTGATGAAGATATTTTTTTTATAACCGGGTAATCCATTACCAATCATTAGAGTGTTCAACTGGTTGGTAAAAAAGTATTATCTTGTGATTAGCTGGGAGTGATTAAACTTATTTACGTGCGCAAAATTGTTCGTGTGCTTAGACCCATTCGCACCTGTCATTTTTTCCAAGCCATTTATAGAGATGATTTCAATTTTGGCACTCCGGTAGTTTAACTTAACTTGACACGATTTGATTGGACGCCTAGCAATCAGATTCAAACTTTCTCAGACCAGTACATAATTTTGTTCTTTAGGAAATTGTATATATAATGGTGGGTTCTCAACGCGGTAATCTGAGGCTTTAAATCATCCCGACTTTTCGTAGACGAGTTTGTTTTTCCAATAGTACCCTATGATTGAGAAATGGGTGCATGAAAACACACCAGGTGCTCACCCTATGCTTTAGACACTAATTTCTGTGTCAAACTCGTATCTATCCGACCGCACGATGCGATCTGGCCGTGAAGTTGCAGTTGGGGAATGTTAAGGGTGCTCATATTTTCGATATGAGCCTGTCGAAATTTCGATTGAAGAATTTCATAATTAAATCTCATGCATCTGAATCCGTGACATTTGGAACCGCCCCCTAAATCCTTGAACTTTTTACTACTGTAGGAACATGCGCTGTCTTTGGATTTGGTACTTAAATCGCGCGTTTTAACTTCCAATATTGTCTGGCACTTAAGCTCACTCGTCATTACTATGGAGAAATAATGAAGTAAAAAAATTTTGAAAATCTGTGACGTGATTGGTCAAAACATTAACCAATCAGAATCAAGATTTTGATATCAATAATGTCCTAACGACTTTGGAACAATTGTTTGATTACTCAAAAATTCATCTTTCTGAAATTCCAGAATTTTCTTAATTTTTGTAAGCTTGAGCTTTTATTATGATGTTTATTCCTGATTTTATTGTGATACATGAAGACGCCAGTCGGCTGTTCTTTAAACGGGATGAGTTTAATCCCATCCCGCAGTCCCAAGCATTATTTTCAATCCCGATTTCGCCCGATCCCGATTATATTTTTTTCAATCCATCCAGTCTCAACCCGGGTCGGACTATCCCATCCTACCCGGGATTTGGATAATCCGTTATTTGAATTTATAAATGTAGCTGTAACTATCAAATGAGCTCGGAAAAATGTCGAAATTTTTGTAATTTTATCGTTAACTAAGGGCATCGCCGTTGACTTTATAAAAATGTATGTTCAAAGAGGTTGTGGGCTGTCAGGTCGGCACCAAATTGGATCGAATCGGAATCGATCGACCATTGCTTCATGAGTAAGTGGAGTGAGCAGCTATTACGCCCTAATATGATGAGAATGTTTTTCTTAATTGAAAACCATAATAACAGACAAACATATAAAACTATTTTCGAGTTAACAATGTACGGAAATCCAACTTTCATGAACCATCCCAATTCCGATCGATTATCATTTTTTAGACCAGAACACGATGCCGATCCCGATCCGACTCCATTTTTTTTGAGCCAATCGACTTCCATCCGATCCGATCCAAAAAAGATTGAGGCGACCGATCCCGATCCCGATTCCGGATCCAAAAAAATTGAGGCGACCGATCCATCCCAAACAAATTTGAGGACCACTCCATCCATATAAAAATGTTTTCGAAAATAAATCAAATTATGGCGGAAATGAGGTGTGTCAACGGGAGGCACAACTTCTTGAGCACGCCGTCTCTGATAAACTCAAAAGATATCGACAAATAAAACTTTATTCTTGTAGAATTTCCTTGTACTTCAAAAGAATCTGATAATTGAGTGGTTGAGATGAAAATCATTATACCGACGACAAACATATGCTGACAAACAGCATTAAGCGTTCGTGAATTTTTTCCCGATTCTGGGGCCAAGTTCACCAAAAAAAAATCCATCCGCAGCCAATTTACAGAAAAATAGATTTTAGTGAGCGCTACAGACGCGGACTACTCATGGCATTGACCTCACCAAATCAAAGTTTCCTAAAAATTTTAGACAAAATCTACTGGGATCCGAAATTTGAGCTCGGAACACAGTGCTGTTCCGAACACTTAAATTAGTTCTTCATGATAATTGTTCAAAATCAGAAAAACCGCAATCTGATCTCCCCAGACCCTCTTATAGTCTTTCCTCAGTTTCATATCCAGAGAAAAAAAATAAAATTTCGAAAAAAAAAAACTAACTGCCATCCAAACTAAGAATTTTTTTGTGCATTGGATACCAAGATTTCAAAATGTGAGATATAATAAAAAAATTTATCTTTCGAAAATGTATTTAACAAAATTTTGAAAGTGGAGTGATCAGAAAAAAAAGAACATCTTATGCAAGTCCATTAAACTTCTCTTAGGAACCGATTATTAGGCGTAAGAAAAACATAAAAATCATGACATCGGTCTTTAATTAAAATATAGCAGATTTGGGCAAAAACCGGGGTTTTCCAAACCAGTTTCCACCATTTCGGTAGAGTGAGCTTTCCGTTAGGCACAGCATGTTCTGAAAAAGTACAAACCGCGTCGGTTACCGCCTTATAAATCAACATACTCACGCTCCCATATTTGGCCAAGTGACTTGCGATCTCTACTTTTTAATAAGTTTATGTTTTCGGGATTACCAGTTTTATTCAAAATGATAGGTTTTTCAAAATTTCTCTGTCTGTTGGCTTATTTATCTTTCCTCTTCTTTGATAGCTTCTTGAGATAAAGCAATGTTGTCGACCCCGAAATCGGGAACCTGAAAATTAAAGTAATTTCAATTGAAAAGAAATAAAATTATTTCGATTATTATCACTTTTGCCATCGTGATTTAAATTTATCTTTATTTTGCCGAAAAATGAAAAAAAAAAAAGTAACTTCGAGAATCAAAAATTATGTTTTTGATCTCACACATCACAATTAATATGCTCCAAATTATAATGAAATCAAATTAATGTATCTCAATAATCGCAACTAACTTTTTTACCAAATTTCGCCTATTTCTATACATCTATGGCTCCAACAGTTCGTCCTTGCAAGCAGATTATATTTCCACAATAATCCCGATAATTGTAGAAAATTCAGCCGTGCCATTCCCAAAATGAAGCTAAACCGGAAAAGGACCGAAGAAATTACAGTGAGGCTCAATGTCCTTAAAGCATTAAACAACTTCAATTTTAAATTTCATTAAGCAAACCTTCCTAACGGAACCTCCTGTAATTCTGTGGTCTTTATTTTATTTAATCTTACAAGTGAATTAGGAGTGTACCCCGACTTTTTAAGAAAACTACCAACTATAAATCTTGTAAATAAACAGAGTTTGTTTAAAAATGAAAAGAAAAATGATTTCATTACCGTTTCTTCATCAACTTTAAAGCGTTTTTAGTCAAAAAATTACCTTTCGATACTTATCGCCTGAAAAAATATTATCGTGAAATCAAACGTTAAAAGTATATTTTCATTATTTTTTTCTATCAAATTGTTAAGCCTTCGAATAAATAGTTTATAATTTTCGACTAAACGTGCTACGTCGAAAAACATATGATTTTTAAAGTCAGTCGCCTCATTAAGCCACCGCTCGAGTACGTCACTGTTTTGAACTTCTCGGGTATGTGGGTATAAGGGGGTACTGGTCCGCTGGTCTTTACTTGAGCCGAATTGGGTCTTAAAATGCTCCACAATATGAATTCTGAAGGTGGCTTAAGAAAGTGGACTCACCGACCAAAATTATTCAACATTTTTTTCTTGAATTTTCGTGTTTTTCGAATTTTCTAAGTATTCTTTCAACATTAAGTTCAAAAATAACTTTCTCTTTAATTTAACCACTCAAACTTCAATATCACCTGGGACATAACTCAATTCTGATCAGCTGTCTCCGTGCGCTTCTTTTGAGCTTACTTTCGGAAAAAATAAAGCGCAAACATTTTTTTTCAATTTTTAAACGTTACCTTGCAAACAGTCATGTACTACTTTTGAGTTGGCAGTCGAAATTTGAAAAAAAAACGCTCACAGAAGATTTTTATTGTCTTCGAGCTTCCATTTTCAAAAACGTGTAAGTGAATTCTGACATGTAACCTAGCGAGAGATGATTTTCCGACTGACAAAGTAAAAAACGGTGAGTCTTATCCGCATAATATCTAGAAAAAACTATAGCAATTATCGACCCAAAAACGCTCCACAGAAGATTTAATACGTATCAATAACAGGTTATTTAAATTTATTGAATAATTCAAAATAAAACCTAAGACAGGATAGATTTCCAGTTTTGGCTCAGGTCTTCCTATCATCGCTTATGAATGTCGCGACACGTCGGGAGTGTAGCGTATAGCCAAAAAGTTCTTGACACATATATTTCGCAAGCTTACAAGGCTAGTTCTACAAACTAGCTACATCTGAAAATCATCTTGAAGCTTTGGTTGGCTAGTACTTTCATCCGAGAATAATCAAGTCCGGCCAACCCAGTACCCTCAAGGTACTCGTTATTGGAAAAAGCGATATTTGTAATTTGTGAGGCCAACATCTGGAATAGCTACACATTGTCAGGTTTCAATAGTGTTTAATACATGTGCCCATATTTGAACAAAATACTCACACTCTCAAATATAACTCGAATCACTGAGTGCTTTCACCCTCACACCCAAAACGCCAGTCGGGACGCAATTTTTTGAATCCCAAAACGAGGATAGAAATAATTAGATCCAGCAGACCTTTCATCTCAAATCGGTCATAGAGTTCGCAATTCTTTCATAGTAAGTTTTAAAATTTGAGAGGATAGCAGTTCAAAAGATACTTTTTTTCCATACTTTATATTTTATGATTTTCGGCCCAATTTTCGTAAAAAAACCAGAAGAGCCGTATCAAAATACGACACTAAAATTAAAATTTCTGAGGAGACTTAGATTTAGAAATTAGCTGAGGCATACTCCTTGTAATTATCATTTTTTCTCTCTGGATCTCTTACTTGAGCAGTTCTAATTTTTTTCAATCGATTTTCTAAAAACTCAAAAAAATAAAACAAAAATCACTAGTCTTTCACGAATGCATTATATGTTGAAGGAAATAAAGTTAATTTTTTGTGATTATAATATAGAAGTGAATCTCTAGTCTTCTCTCAACGAATCTTAACATTGTCTAATCATTGCCTTATTCATCCATTTCAATTTCCTCAATTTCATACTCAGCAATCACAAGAAATCTTCAGTCCTGTGTACCATGATCCAGTAAGTCAACAAAATCGTTCGCAGATCTTTATCATCTAGAATAAGCATTTTAAATTCCAATTTCATCTAACCGATCAGAAACGATATATCCAAAATAGAGTGATATTTTGTCTTATTAAACAGCTACTCCTCGTGACGTTTTTTGGATAGAAAATTATTTTTAGTTACCATTAGACCAAAAATAAACGAAAGACCGCAGTCTGATACTATCGTTTCCAAAACTCGTAATAAATTCGTTCCAGAATCGGCCAAAACGTTTTCGAGCAACTTCAGAGTTTCACGCAAAATCTGACGTTCTTTCTGAATCATTCAGTTACAAATTTGAAACCGATATAATAAAATAGCTGATGACAGTCGCAAAAAACCTGTAGACAATCGAAAAATTATTTTTTCGATATTTCTTGAGTCTCTGAAAATGTCTCTGAAACTATTTTGAAAATTCGCTAAACTGTTGAATAACAATGCTATAAAACTCGCTAGTACACCACGTTACTCCGGAATAAAAACAGCGTCGAAACTTTCAATATACCATTTGTACGAATCTATTACCTAACTACACAAAAATTTCTAGGACAAATCCTTCTTGACCAAATCGCCGGGTCGCACCATACCGGAGAGTTCTAGAACGCCCTAAAAGCAGATTTCAAAACTCGCATCTCTTAGAGCTCGAGCTTCCAGAACACGAAAATTCGACCAAAAAAACGGAGAAATACAAATTATTTAGGTGAACTTTGAAGGAAGCAGATCGCTAACCCCGAACAATTCTTCTGCGCTCACATATTAGAGGATAACATAGAGATGAGTTTAGTGTGGCGAGAAGAAAACTCGCCACCCAACTTTTTCATATTTGAGTTTTCTCTGGTCGGACAAATCAGTTGTTAATTTTTTATCTCTCTCTATCGAGAAAAACCAATTCCAGCGACCAGTACCCCCTTAAGTCTTACTTCCGAAAAAATAATTTTTTACCCAATTCTGGAAATAAAATTTCAAATAAGCCAGTTTTGAGGAAAGTGTTTTGAGTACAATTTGCAAAAAAATTCTGGACATATCTGGAGCAAAAATATTTTTTTGGGAGTGAAATTTTAATATATCTTCTTTCGATATAAGTATGGTCCATACTGTATGGATATAATGATATGTTTTGAAAAAATATTTAATTTGTGAAAATCATGCCAGATTGGTACTCTCATACCATACTTGCTTCAATATTGTAATAATCATCAAATAATTTGATTAATTTGAGAAAACTAACAAATTTTTCCTTAAAACCGTATTTTCACTAGGGGGTAGCAGCGATGTGCAGATTGGTAAATTTTTTGGAGTGATTTTTGAAGAAAAAAGGTGAAAATTTTTATTTTATTTTTATCTTCAATAAAAGTGTTCATTCTTGCAAACGTTGATATTTAATTTCTCAAATATACTTAAGTATCTGTAAAAATATCAAAAACCACTTTTTCATTACAACTCCATTTCCAAACTTAACCCGATGTGGACTTTTTTTAAAGATTAAACTTCAGTCATTTTCGGTGTAATGCACTAATTAGTGGGAGAATCATTATCGACATGAATAAATTTTTTGAATATGAAAGTTTTTTTCATGAAAAATAGAGAAAAACAGCTTTTTAGGAAAAAAAATGACCTTCAATTGAGTTTAAATAAATTGGTTTTAAAAGTAAAGTAGCCTATTACACCCGCAATTTTATATAGATTTTTCGAAAAAATTTTTCATAAATTGGCGTGCCAAATGGCACAACCGGGTCACAAGCGATGTTGTAAATTTCATCAGTAGTTCAGAAACGATATTCAATTGACTCTTCCACTCGGTTGAAATACGAAAATCAAATAGATACCAGACAATAACACAACTGATTCGGCAATGATTTTCAAGAGAATTTAAAAAGCAATAATAAAAATTTTGGACTTGATTTGCTAAAATTTTCATAATATTTCTAAAAAAGTCGACAAAAATGACAAATGAACATGTTTGATTTTTTAAACAGCATTCAGAAAATATGTAACATGCATGAAAAAAGTTAAAGTGGCTATTTTTTCTGTTTTTATTCACAGATTTAGAAAAAAAAAGGAAAAATTTGGGTGAAAAATGCGTGAAATTTAATAATATTATGAATTTTTTGAAAATTTACGAATTCAAAAATAAAAGTTCGAACTCAAACTTATTCCTAAAAAGATAAAATCATTTTAATGAGCTGATACACCATTTATCTCTTGGTTCAGCTAACGATAACAAGCACAAAAAAATATACCAACTAATTATTTTCGTTAGTTAAATTGACGCCAGTCTGCCACATCGCGGCTACCCCCTTAATATTTTTAACTTATTTAGAAATATTTTTCGATTCCCAACAGATATACTCAATCAGACAGAAGTATTGAGTAGAACAGAGAACTGCGCAGTTATTGAGATAAACATACACTTCCTGGAGTCAACCATGAGGAAGTATCACGTGGTTGAATTAACCTTGCTTTTCAAACGCTTTTTTCTTTAATTAAACATAAAAATTCTAGAATATGAATACACACTTTTTTTCGAAAATTTAACTTGATCATAAAGGAAAATTGAAGGTTGATCTCAGTTTTCTGTAAACAGCGCTCAAAGTAGAGCCTCCTGAAAGGCTCTCGTGCCTCGGCGGAACTTTTTTTTCTATGCTTCGGAGGGTTAAGAATTGATGTTAGAAACGTACCTTGTTTTCTTTTTCTTGATTTTTTCTCCATTTTTAAATTTTGTTCGATAATTATTTGACTTTTTTCCATTTCATTTAGTAATGAATCTTTCTTAACAGGTTTGACGGGACTCTCAGAGCTAATGGTCAAAACGTCTCTAACTTTGTCCTGTCCATTTTCAAAGAAATTTTTGAAAATCGTCAAATCGATCGGTTTGGTCGCTGATTGGTCAGATGACGAGTCTAAGGAATTCGACGATAAATCACTATCAGAGTTACTAGAAGACCGGTTGTCAGGAAATCGCCTCTTGTCCAGTTTTATGGTCAAGGGGTTACTTGTGAGTATTTTTATGGCCTCCATTGTCAGCACATTTTCAACTTTTAACCCATTGACTTTTGCAGACACTTGTGCCGCGATGTTTTGAATGTCCGAGGGGGTAATTTTTCGTTCAGTTTTATCATGATTTTGGTCAAAAGAAGGCTGCGAATTTCTGTCCAAAATGGCCATTGAGGAAGTAGGTTTAGAACGACTGTTTCGAATTGCACCAAGTTGACACCGGTTTGCCTTTATGTGCGCATTTAAACCTTGCTTTTGGCGAAATTTTTTGTTGCACATGTGACAATTGTACGGCATGTCTCCAGTGTGAATGTTGTAGTGGACTTTGAGGGTTGATTTTTGTGAGAATCCTCGGTTACATACGTCACACTAAAAATACAAATTAACTATTGAATCCACAAAAAAACAGGAAAATGAGAAAATTTCCAGTCAAATTATTTGAAAAAATATATGTTGATAATGAATCTTCGCTTATACGCTTTATTTAGAACGTCTGGCCACGCGTGACCAGATGATACTATGGGTTCAGAAATACTCTGCAATTCTGAGAGATAATAAACCAATATTTTTTCAGATCTATGATGAACGATTTGGTAAAAAAACATTAAGAGATTCAAACTTGCTAGACATTTTTGTACTCAATACAGTATGTAAAAAAATTGTTCGAGACCAAAAGCTCCAATTTCCTCTGGATTGAAAGTAATTCTCCTGCCAATTATAGGTTTTGATCTAGAGAGAAATTTCCCTTGTTTGGTCTCGAACAATTTTTTCACATACTGTATATCGAGAAAATTACAATAAAAACCAAAAAATGAAGAATTTCTAGATAACTTTATTTCGAATTCGAATTATTGCGAAAATTACGCAACAAAAATTCGAAAAATCAACCAAAAAGTGTGAAAATTCAAAGGAATTTAACAAAAAATCGAAAAGTTGGGAATTAGATATGGTCCATATCATATGGGTTGCTATAAATTCATCAAGAAGTTCAATAAATATCGCAAAGAAGTATATCGTGAAAAAGTTGCGTAACTTTTTTTTTGAGCTGAAATCAGTAACATTTTATATGGTTATTACATGGTCATACAACATTAAACTCTGGCGCAAAATTACTATGATTTTTCGTAACCAACCGAAAAATATCCGCATTTAAATTTTTCGATACACAATTTTTTTTCTTGAAACTTAATGGGAACTAGATTTCGTGTGAACAGGATAAAATCAATGATTACTTCGAAAATGATAATTTTGCATCGTGAAGATATTTTATTTGTAGAATTATTTTTTGGCTCTATTTGATTAAATTTTAATCAATTCTAAAACGCCTACCATCAATCCGTAAGCTCAAGGTTTTAATCATCTTTTTATCGCATTTCTATGAACCTACTTCACCTTTCAAAAATTTATGACTGGCGTTCAGAAGCAAAATTTTAACTATCAAATTTTTTTTCGGAAACTTGGTGTAGTTATTTAAGTTTAATAAAATTACAACGCTTCACTAAAGAATTTTGTTTAATTCGCCCATAAAACATATACTGGTCATATCGCTTTGAGCTTAGTAAGTTTAGTCTGAATTTTTTTGGTTCGCATTAATTCATAAATAAAAGTGGGCAAAAATCTATAGAAAATAAGTGAAAAGTATAGATAAAAAAGCCTTCTAAAAATCGTACTGTATAAAATCATTCGTGATGTATAAAAAGTTTGGAATTATCATAAAATGTAAAAATTGATTCAATGACTTTTGACAATAATTATCATTCTAGATATCGTTGAAGGGTGACTATGCCCTTAAAAGGCGAAACAATTGGAAATAATAGATATTCATCACCCTCCCGCCGCGGCCAACCTTTTAATTTTATGCTAGAATGAATAAACATTCACCACCATTTAATGACGCTAAATCACGATACCTTTCTATTCTTATCACAGGATCAACGAACAAAAATTATATAGAAGCTATTCTTGTGGAATAATTAATTGGAAAGAAAGTTAAAATATTATATTACAGGGAATCTGGAATAAAAATTTGAAAAAGATTTTTTTTATTAAATTATTAAAATTTGGTTTAACTGATTCGAATAATTTTCACGGCAGATTTCAGTAAAATCATGAAAATTTGGGAAAAAGTAAAATAGGAAAAAAAATAAATTCTAAAACATGACATTGTATTACATTTATTATTTACATGTATTATATTTTCGATGTATAGACTTTTTTCAAGTTAAAAAAATCATTTTTTTAGTTTAACTACCTGGTAGTTAGTAACCACTAGTTACAACCACTAAACAAAATTTTCCATTTATTGTATTTTCAATGTCTAGATTTTTTTCAAGTTTACACAATTTCCCTTTTTTTGTAATTTACAAAATTTCAGACGAACTTTCCCAAATTTTATTATTTTCAGAAAAGTCTTTCTAGATTAAATAAATTCTTCAAATACTATTGATTTTGAAATAGAGTTTTTCATAACATAATTGTATAGCCTGAGTTTTTTAATTAATAAAATTCTGACAATTCAAAAAAAACTATGTTCTTTTAATAAAATAGTGGAAATTTTAAAGAAATATTGTCGAAAAACGATGATTTTTTCGATTTTTTGAACTACTTTTAAAACATATTTCGTGCTAAATAATCTTATAATTCCAAACAAACAAAGCTTAAAAATAAATCTTTTATTTTCTCCATGTCTTCAATTGTATCAAACGCATGGCTCCCCCTTGAGCTAGAAAAAGAGAAAAAATCGAATATCGTCTTATGACATATTGACAATCGATATTATCTCAAGAATATGAGCACCCCATGGGGTTTCCACTAATTAAATGAAACGATTCTAAATAATGACCAAAACTATCGATTCTATTGATAATTAAACTGCTTTTTTGCGCAAAAAAGAGCCCGCGGGTTAAATGAAACACATTTGTTTTACTCTTAAAGTATTAAGGAGAGTCATCTCAATATTGTCTATTCGGAAATGGCATTCAGAATTGAGGTTAATAGTATTTGAATAAAGTTTTAAAATATTAAAAGAATATATTTTGTGCCGAAAATCAACGGGATGTGAAAGTTGATTCGGGCCAAATTTCCGGCCATTTCCACTACTTTAAATATTTGTTTAAAGAAGAATCAATGATGTTCACCGTCAATTTCCGGTAACCGGAAATGCATGAAGAAAATCTCAGAACGTTGAAAATTGTACACGAAAAAAAAAATTTCACAAAAAATAAACTAATTATACACAAAAAATTTAATTTAAATAAATATCATATTTGAGGGTTTTAGTCTTCACATTTAAATGTCCGAAAATTAAGGAAATTTCAAAGGGAAATCTCTTCAAAAAATTCAACAGTTTGAAAAAAACATTCCGAAAAAAATCTAACAATTTCGAGAAAATTTGAAAAAAATCACAAACTAAATAGAAACGATAAAATTAGAAAAAAACAATCAGAAACATTGCAAATATTTCCAAAGAAAATCTCTGAATAAATGAGAACATTCTATGTTAATATCAAGAAAATATCAAACAAAAAAATAGAGAAACATTGGATGTAAAAATTAAAATTACCTTGAAGGGTTTTTCGCCTGTGTGAGTAAACATGTGTCGCTTGATATCAAATTCTTTTGCAAATAATTTGCCACATTCGGGACATGGTATAGGAAGATTATGCCCATTATTTGTAGTTATAAATTTTTGAATTTGATTTTCCCCATTTTGGTTTGAATTTGATAGTATATAATTATTCATATCGGTGTCGTATTTTTCCGCTCCATAGCTGTCGATGACTTCGATAACTTCGGTTTTGATAAGTTCCATCATAAGGGACTCGAATTTGGCACGGGCTCGATTGACTTCACTTTTTGATCACTTTTAAATAGTTCTGAAAATGAAAATTAATAAAAACTTATTTTAAAAGATTTTTTAACAGATATTTGCCGAGATTGAGGGAATAAAAAATAGGAATATAGAAAAATGAAGTTTAAAAAATTCGTTTTAAAAAAAGATGATCAAAAAACGAGGGAATAAATAAAAATGTTTGACCGAACCAGTGAAAAATAAGGGAATAAAAAAAATAAAGCCATAAAAATTCGGAACATAAATAATCGTGGAAAAAACCTTTTTTTAAAAAAAATTGAACAATGAAATTCTAGAAAAATTTTAAATTCGAAAAGAAATTGAAATTATAGATAAAACCTTTTAAGGGGGTTGTGGGTGCTAAATTTTGAAAACAAATTTTTCGAAATAATTAGCAATATATTTTGTCCGCGTACTCTTTGCGGTTCGATTGAACACAAGTCAGTTAGTAAATTGTTGACCGTCAATGCAATTTAGTGCTTGATTTTTGTTCTCCATCAGGTAAAAACTTTTACATGCTGTATACAACTGTGATGAATTTTTTTCGAGATTGGACTCCAGTTAAACGCCAAGAATTTCGCGTTCTAATATTTTCAATTTTCGGTCAAATTCTTTCGAAAAATGATGAAGAAAGAAATTCTCCGTTGTTGTAAAAAACTTTTTGAATTTATGCCTCTAGTGGTTAAAACAGCCAATTTGAGAGGCTTACTAGAAAGCCTACTCCTCCTACATTTTTCATGGGATTTTTAAAATTTATGCTTTAAAGTCATGACAAAGCCTGGCTTAAAATACTCGCAAGCCAACTTTTTGAAATTTTTCATGGGGTCTCGAAAAATGACTGTGAATTTTCGGTTTTTTCTCAAAAATTCGGAGAATATTTTCTACAAAAATTGATTCAAAAGTGAATTTGAAACTTTTTCGAGCAAATCTGTGATTTTATCTGTGTTCATTTCTCGAATAAACATGCTAGAAAAAAATTTTGATCGAATTTGGTTCATTTAATTTCAAACTCCCCTTTAATTATGAACCTCCTAAAACCGATTATTTTTTTAAAAATATCAAAATTAGTAAAAATTATATGACTCAAAACTCGATAGAAAATTCTCTACAAAATGGGTGTATCAAAAAGTATAATACTTGAAGCTTAAATATTGACGCCCACTCCCTTAATTCGAAAAAATTGCTGAAATTCCTTTAAAACTGAAATTTTAGGAAAATCATAAAAATCTAGAAAAAACATGCATTCAAGAAAAACATGAAATTCTAGAAAAATGGAATCTCTCATAATAATTGGGAGCAAAAATCCCGGAAAATATAATGAATCTGAAAATGACCAAAATAGGTTTATCATAAATGAAATTAAAATTATTATTTTACCTAGTAAATGTGAGTAGAAAAATTTTCGCACAGACTTTTTCTTATATTTTCTCTCGAAATATACAATGTAATTATACAATGGAAATATACAATATAATTAAATTTTCTCAGTATTATGCATTCTAGTGCAACTCTGTGCAAACAATGGAAATACGTTAAAAATTAACTTTTCTATCTCTATATATTTCTTCACTTTTTTCCTTTTGAGTTTCAGTGTCAAAAATATCCGCTAAAATGTAAAGTGAGCTCTCGAAAGGATTTTTGGATTTGAGCTCAACTCTAGAACCGGCAACTAATCTGGCTTTAAATCCCTAGAAGATATTCAGTGTAATACAACCATCAAGGGATTTAACATATTACTTTTTTTTCACTTTTCTTCCACAAAATATATTTTAGGAATTTTTTTTTGAGAAATCAATAAAGTACTATAAAATGTACTTTTTTCCTAATTTTAGACGCAAAAATTGTGAACAAATATTGCTCTAGGAACAGGCTTGTAATTTGAAAAGTTTTAGATTTCAATACTTTTTCTAAAATTAGCAGATACTCACGTATTGAGACTTTTTAAAACATTTAATCGAACACTAATGTGGGACCCGTCATTGTGGGATAAGAAATAGTTCTAGAATTTGATGATAACTAAAAATTATTCAAGCTTAAATTTATGGCTTTTTATAAAAAAACACTAATCTTGATTTAATGTAGCAAAATGTTTGTATAAAATAAAATAGGGAACGATATGAAAAATAAAACAGACTAGTTTCTTCGACTCTTCACTTAGAAAATATTTATTTTAGAATAAAATCTAGAAATTGTCTCATCTCTTTATGTTGAAAACCATTCCATCATAATAATACTGATAAAATTTTGAACAATTTTGTAAGAAAAAATTAAATCCTGAATATAAAATGCTAAAATAATAGTCTTTTGAAAGAGTTGAATTGAAAAGGAAGCAATCTTTCATAATCATTGTAAACTATCGATTTTTACCTAGAAAACAACTTTTTTTTATGCATCTCTTTTTATGTCTGTTCGATATCTCTAGAGATTCTCTACTCTATTATTTCGAAGGTTATTTTTTCTCCAAAATATCGATTTTCTCTGATAAAAATATCGACGATTTTAAATATTTACGACGGCCACGCTAGAATAATTGGTCCATAAAATATCTGTTTTATTCTCTATCTCACCGTTTTTTCTTTTTAAAAGGCTTTCTTTAGATTTCTGTAATTTTTCCAATTGTAATAAAAAATTCTTTCAAAAATTTTTAGTTTGTTATTCCTGAATTCTAGCTTTTTTAAGTTCTAGTAAAAAATTAAACAAAAAGTATTTATGGTATTGTGAAAATAGCCACGAGAGGGCGCGTGATAGTGGGGGCCGATGGCTGCGTGGACAATAAAAAGCGGGTCATTCAACCTAAGGGGCGCTCAACTCATCACGTGATCACCAAGGCCGACTCAGGGGACAAAAAACTGTTAGAAGTATTCAACATAGAAAACTTTAAAATCGAACCTATCAATAAAAAAATAACCACTAATTTTCATTTGAATAAGAAATAAATTATTTAAGGTAATTGGAAGGAACTTTCAAAAGTCAGAAGTATAGATGGCTGTATCATCAAAAAGTCCGTAGTTAAATTTGATTGAAAAACATAGGAAATATTTTAAATAATCATGTTTATATATTATACTTTCGAAAATTTTCTATTATGAATTATTTTATAATGATTTTCGCATTTTCATATTTCTATTTTTTTGAAAACAAAATCAGGTCAAACACATGAATTCGTATTCTTCTAAGTTATCACATTATATTATATGAGTCATATATTGAAATCCTATTTTTGGTCAATTTTCTAGTGCTTTCTTTTTTCTGTAATAAAATCAATTCCTCGAAGCTATTAGCCTTTCATTTTTATAATGACATAAAAAATTCAACAAATAATAGTTGCCTTTCGAAATACCGCAATAAAAATAAAATTCTAGGGTTTTCTGAATTTTTCTAATTAAACGCTTGGAAACCTGTACATAAAAGTATCAGCCTTTATTTTTTATATTTACATAAAAAAATTAACAAATACAGAAATTTCAAGTTGTCTTGCGAAATACGGCAAGAAAAATCAAAAACTCTTTTTTTTTTATTCTGAATAAGAATTTCTAAATAATAAGATATTTTTGAGCAATTTTTCGAGTGTTTTTAGTGTTGAATAACAGACTTTAACAAAAAGCTCAACATCTATTTTTAATTTCTAGTGTTTTAGGTTTATCGGTCAAAAATGAAAAAAGACAGTTTTACAGTAGAATTAGGCCGAAACAACCACCATTTGACTCAGAATTTCAACAGCAATTTTAATTTTTTCTAATCTTTTCCCCTTTTTGTGTCTCTATAAAATTGAATCCTAGCGTCGGAGTTGTTTTTTAGAAACGAAGAGATAAGGCGCCCCACAGCATCGATCTCACCACACCCAAGTCAACGTTCTTCTGGCTCAACATTATTCCCCCAAAAAAGATAGGGAATCGGGGGGAGTGTAAAATTGTGTGTATGTATTAATATCCCATACTAGACAAAACTCGTAGTTGTTTTCTCATCTCGGCAGAGAAATCTGACTTTACTATCTTTTTTGTATGGCTATTTTTTTACTCGACGAAGCTAGAAAATGGCGAAGGGGGAAAATGACACGGCACACAATACTAGGCTCTCCGAGGGGACTAGAATTCGATAGAGCGAGAAAACTAGACCTCAGTTATCGATACGGATATCTCGATCCCCGTTTAATTACGCAAAATTAACTAGGAAATCATGGCACAAATCATATTCCTAGAAATATCGAGATAACTGTCCTAACTTTTTGTCAATCCAAAACAAATTAAGGTTATAATAGTTACATACTATGGCTTTATAACATACGGATTGTCTGAAAGTTTTGAACACCCCAGTTAATCATATGAATCGACTGCTAAAAAAGCTCAATGTTAAAATTTTAAGAAAATCAGAAATTTCAGAGGACGCTAAATTTTGAGGAAAAAGGAGTTGCTTTTCAAAGTCAATAGTAATTTTTTGACTGATATTTTTAAGTGATGAGTTAAATGCTCTGTGTAACTTTCGGTGAGTTTTTTCGAATTCATAAAAAAACAAGTTTTCAAAAACCTGAAATTATTTTGAAAAAAAGAACTACTAGTACCACAAAATTATTAAAATATCTGAAACAATAATAAATTTCATAATCAAGGAGATATTTTAGCAACACAAGAAACTTTATAACTCGAATTCTTATTTTTATCACGTTTCAATAGCCCAAAAGTCGACCAAAGATGGATTTTTCATGTTTATTATTGTAAAAACACCATTTTTGTTTTTCTATAATGATATAATATTATTCAAATTTTGGTACACTCAATGTATAAAACACTGTATAATCAAAAACAATTTAGACTTGTTTTTTGCTGATGCGCAATTTCTCTGAGAACTAAGAGTGGCCGCAATTGAAGCCTTTTATTAAAATCGCTATAACAGGAAAAATCTGGGAAAGTTAATAGTTATTACTCAGACTAAAAAAATCGTAAAGTTTTTTCTGCCTTCCATTTTTAAAAATTCTTTAAAAATAAAAAATATCACTTTTAATGAGATCTGAAACCCTTCAATTTCTAACCTAGCTGATTCGCGGGCACCCTAAAAAACTGACCGAAATACAAGAAGAATTACAACTTACCAAACTTTTCATGCGTAGTTTTTCTCAAAAAAAACAGCTATCTATCATACCAAAAGGTAATAATTCAGCTGGTTTATCATTTTTGTAAGATTTGTCATGAATTTTTCACTGTTTTATTCTTCATTATCCAGCGAAAACCGTTTGAAGTTTTAAATATGATTTCTAAATATTGTTTCAGTGCTTATATTCTAGCCTTGACTCTAGAGCTATTGAAGCATCGAACTTTAAATAAATAGTTTTAGAGTTAAACTAAATTGATCGTTTTATTTTGCCAAATCGGCACCCGAAATCTAAATAAAAAATATGAACTTTTTGTTTGTACAGTGGCTTAAGGATAAAATCAATTTTGTTCACGTCAAGTGGGATAGTGTTGGAAATAAAGGGGTCGAGAAAAGCAGCAGGGGATCCGATTTCAGCTAGAAATTGGGCTAGAAAGGTCGCCCGCTGCGCCCTGAATAATCAAAATATTTCTTCGCACATTTCAAACGCGCCACAATAGCCCCATTAAAGATCAACACGATAAAATGCGCATTGTTTGCATCTGTCAATTAACGCCTGCTGCGCGGACAAATAAAACGCCACAATTATTGTCACACAAATTTATGCCTTGTATATTTACCGAGGAAATAAAACAATATCGTGCGTTTAGTCTCAAGAGCAAGTGATAATTTGTTTTTAAGTAATATCTTTAAATTAACGGGTTTTTACAGAATTGTATGGCGTGTTTCGTGATGAGATAATTTTTTTTTATAAAACCGGGTAATCCATTAGCCAATCAATTAAAGTAGTGGTCACTGGTTGGTAAAAAATTTATATTGTTTTACTGGGAGTGATTTAACTTTTTAACGTGCCCAAAATTTGTTCGTCGTGCTTGACCCCATTTCGCACCTGTCATTTTTCCAAGCCATTTTAATAGAGATGATTTCATTTTGGGCACTCGGTAGTTTATAACTAACTTTTAACGATTTTGATTGGACGCCTTAGCAATCAATTCAAACTTTTCTAGACATACATAATTTTGTTGATTTTAGAAATATGGTGGTTCTCAACGTAATCTGAGGCTTTAAATCATCGCGACTTGTTTTCGTAGACGTAGGTTTGTTTTTCCAAATTAGAACCCTATGATGAAAATGGGTGCATAACACCACCAGGTGCTCACCCTATTCTAGAACACTAATTTTCTGTTCAAACTCTATCTTATCCTTGACCGCACATACGATCGGCGTGAACCTCAGTATGGGGAATTAAGGGGCTCATTATTTTTCGATATCGAGCCCTTTTCGAAATTCGATTGAGAGATTTCCGATAATTAAAATCTCATGCATCGTGAAATCCCGGTACATTTGGAACCCCCCCTAAATCTTGAACTGTTTTCATACTCTAGGGAAAACATCGCATGTTTTGGATTTTGGGTACTTAAATCGCGCGCTTTAACTTCCCAATATTTCTGGCACTTAAAGGTCACTCGTTTTACTATGGAGAAATATAATGGAATAAAAATTTTTGAAAATCTGTGACGCTGATTGGTCAAAACATGAACCAATCAGAATCAAGGATTTTGATATCAATTAATGTCCTAACGACTTTGGAACAATTGTTTGATTCTCAAAATTCATCTTTTCTGAAATTCCAGATTTTCTTGAATTTTTGTAATTGAGCTTTTATTATTATGTTTATTTCCTTGATTTATGTGATACACTGAAGACGCCAGTCGGTGTTCTTAAACGGGATGAGTTTTCAATCCCGATCCCGCCCAGTCCCAAGTCATATTTTCCAATCCCGATTCCGCCCGATCCCGAGTGTTATAATTTTTTTCAATCCCGATCCCGTCTCAACCCGAGGTCGGGATATCCCGATCCTGACCCGGGATTCTGAATAATCCCGTTTTTTGGAATTTATTGAAATGTAGCTGTAACCTATCAAATGAGGTCGGAAAAATGTCGAAATTTTTTAATTTTATTGTGTACACTAAGGGCATCGCCGTTGACTTTATAAAAATGTATGTTCAAAGAGGTTGTGGGTGTCAGGGGTCGGCACAATTGGATCGAATCGGAATCGGATCGACCATTGCTTCCATGAGTAAGTGAGTGACCAGCTATTACGCCTAATATTGATGAGAATGTTTTTCTTAATTTGAAACCAATAATTAAAAGACAAAAACATATAAAACTATTTTCGAGGTTAACAATGTACGGAAATCAACTTTTCATGAAAACCGATCCAATTCCGATCCGATATCATTTTTTTAGAGCCAACCGATCCGATCCCGATCCGATCCAATTTTTTTGAGCCAATCGATCCGATCCCGATCCGATCCAAAAAAATTGAGGCGACCGATCCGATCCCGATCCGATCCAAAAAAAAATTGAGGCGATCGATCCGATCCAAAACAAATTTGAGGCGACCGATCCGATCCAAAAAAAATGTTTTCGAAAATAAATTCAAATATGGCGAAATTAGGTGTGTCAGACGGGAGGCAAACTTTGAGCACGCCGTCTGATATAACTCAAAGAGATATCGACAAAAAACTTATCTTTAGAATTTCCTTGTACTTCAAAAAATCTGATATTAGTGGTTTGAATGAAATTATACCGACGACAAATATGCTGAAAACAGCAATTTAAGCGTGTGAATTTTTTCCGATTTGGGCCAAGTTCACCAAAAAAAAATCCATCCGCAGCAATTTACAGAAAAATAATTTTTAGTGAGCGTACAGTACGCTGCGTACTCTGTCATTTCCTCACCAAATCAAATTGTTCTAAAAAATTTTAGACAAATATCTACTGGGATCCGAAATTTGAATCTCGGAACACAGTGTGTTCCGAACACTTAAGTTAGCTCATGATAATTGTTTCAAAATCAGAAAAACGCATCTGATACTCCCCAGAACCCTCTTATAGTCTTGTCCTCAGTTTCATTCCAGAAAAATAAAAATAAAATTTCGAAAAAAAAACTACTGCATCAAAAACTAAAATTTTTCTTGCATTGGGTAGCCAAGATTTCAAATTGTGAGATATAATAAAAAAAATTTAATTTTTCGAAAATGTATTTAAAATTTTGAAATCTGGAGTATCAGAAAAAAACATTTTCAATTCAAAATTTCTTCTTAGGAACCGATTATTAGTGGGCGTAAGAAAAATAAAAATTCTGACATCGCTTTAATAAAATGATACAGATTTGGGCAAAAACCGGGGTTTTCAACCAGTTTCACCATTTCAGTAGAGTGAAGCTTTCCGTTAGGACAGGGCTAATGTTTGAAAAAAGTAAAATGCGTCGGTTACCGCCTTAACTCACATACTCAGCGCTGGCCATATTTGGCCAAAGTGACTTGCGATCTCTCTTTTTAATAAGTTTATTTTTTCCGATACCATTTTTATTCAAAATGATAGGTTTTTTCAAAATTTTCTATCTTTTGGCTTATTGATCTTTCCTCTATCTTTTGTAGTTCTTGAGATAAAGCAATGTTGTCGACCCAAAATCGGGGACCTGATTGAACTCACATGAATTCAAATGAGATTTCAACTTGAAGAAATCAAATTATTTTCGATTTTATCAACTTTGCCACCGTGATTTTAAGATTTATTTTATGTGCCGAAAAATGAAAAAAACAAATATTCGAGAATCAAAAAAATTTCATTTTTTTTGATTCTCACACATCAAATTTTTTTCGATTTTCCTCAAAAAAGGTAATTTCTTGCAAAAAATATATATGATTCTAAGTTATTTTTATGCAAAACAACAACGCAAGTGTTCCTAAACCAATATATTGATAATTGATACTGTTTACTTTTGAAAACCTGGTAAAATCGGACACAAACGATGCGGCGCGACGGGTCCCTTTACTAATTTTCTTTGTTATTTTTTTGTCGCACAAACTTAACGGAAAAACGCTTGCGGTTGTTATTAGAAGTCGAAAAATATCGCGAAAATTCTGATAATGCGGCAAATTATCAGGCGGTTATTTTTTATGTGTATATGTGAAACTGATTTCATTACCGTTTTTCATCAATTTAAGGTTTTAGTCAAAAATTACCTTTTTATGATATTATCGCCTGAAAAATATTATCGTGAAAAAACGTAAAAATATATTTTCATATTTTTTTCTATCAAATAATTGTTGAAGCCTTCGAATAAATAGTTTATATTTTTGCCTGATTTGGCCACCGCTGAGTACGTCACTGTTTTGAACTTCTGTGTATGTGGGTATTAAGGGGTGAGTATTAAGGGGGTACTGGTCGCTGGTTTTATGAGGTCTTTGAAAATGCTCCAAATTGATTTGAGGTGGTTAGAAAGTGTACTACCGACCAAATTATCCAATTTTTTTTTTAATTTTTCGTGTTTTTTCGTTTTTTTTTAAGTATTCTTTTCAAAATGAACTTCAAAAATAACGTTTTCTTTAATTTAACCACTCAAACTTCAAAATATCACCTTGACATAACTCAATTTTCTGATCAGTGTTTCCGTGGCTTTCTTTTGAGCTTACTTACGAAAAAATAAAGCGCATTTTTTTTCAATTTTTAAACGTGACCTTCAAAAATTTATATTTCGAGTTTGGGGTCGAAATTTGAAAAAAAACGCTCCAGAAGATTTTTTATTTGTTTCGAGCTTCCTTTTTCAAAAATGTAAGTGAATTCTGACATTTAACCTAGGAGGAGATAGATTTTCCGATGAACAAAGTAAAAAAACGGTGATTTATCGCATATTCTAGAAAAACTATAGCACTTATCGACAAAAACGCTCCACAGAAGTTTTAATACTTATTATACAGGTTATTTTAAATTTTTAATATTTCAAAATAAAACCTAAGAAGAGATAGATTTCCGTTTTGGCTCAGGTCTTCCTATCTCGCTTATGTGTCGGGAGTGTGCGTATGCAAAAAGTTTTGACACATATATTTCGCAAGCTAAAGGCTAGTTCTAAACTGGCTAATCTGAATAATATCCTTGAAGCTTTGGTTGGCTAAGTTTTCATCGAGAATAATCAATTCCGGCAACCAGTACCCTCTTAAGGGGGTACTCGTTATGAAAAAAGCCGATTTTGTAATTTTTGAGGCCAAATATCTGGAATACTACACATTGTAGGTTTCAATAGTTTTAATAATGTGCTATTTGAACGAAAATATCACACTCTCAAATATAATCGAAGATCACTGATTGCTTAACCGATCAGAAACGATTTTCAAAATAGAGTGATATTTTGTCTTTAAAAGCCTACTCCTCCGTGAGTTTTTTGGATAGAAAAATTATTTTTAGATTACATAGACCAAAAATAAGAACGCAGGTCTGTCACTATCGTTTTCCAAAATTTGTAATAAATTCGTTCCAGAATCGGCAAAAAACGTTTTTTCGAGCTAATTTTCAGAGTTTCACGCAAAAATCTACTTCTTTCTGAATTTTTCAGTTACAAATTTGAAACCTATATAATTAAATAGCTGATGAGTTCGCAAAAAACTGTGACAATCGAAAAATTATTTTTTGGATTTTTTTGTCTCTGGAAATGGTACTTTGAATTTTTGAAAATTCATAAATTTTGATTAAAATGCTTAAAACTCTTGTACACCACTTTATCGGAATAAAGAACAGCTTCGAAACTTTCAATAATAGCCATTTGGTAGATCTATTCCTAATCTACAAAAAGTTTCTATGAAAATTCCTTTTGACCAATCGCGGGTGCCACCATACGGAGAGTTCTAGAACGCCTAAAATAATTTCAAAATCGATCTCTTAGAGCTCGACTTCGCATGAACCACGAAAATTTGACAAAAAAAGGAAAAAAATATTTTTTTGGTGATTTGAAGGAAAGCAGATGTAAATCCCGAAAAAAATTTTGTGCTATCATATTGAGAATAACATGAGATTGAAGTTTAGGTGATGGCGAGAAGAAAATCTGCCACCAACTTTTTGATATTTTGAGTTTTTCTGGTCGAAAATCAGGTTTTAATTTTTTCCTAAAAAAATAATATATAAAAATTTTCAAAAATTAAAAATTTCGAACTTTTTTTTGAAATTTTTAACGGGTTTTTTAACTCAGTTTTTGTTTTCTCAGCATTTCCTAGCAATTTTGAGGACTATTGAGACCTCAAAGTGAGCTAAAAACAATACTACCGCTACCCCCTTAAGTTTGTCTTCAGAAGGAAATCTTATGCACTTCCATATGTTTGCTGAGTTATGAGTTAGAGAAAGACACGTCATTTGAAATTAGCAACCGGTTAAATTTACAATATGACCTCCGGAATTATATCTTTAAAGAAAACAGTTTATATTAATCATTGTTCTTTTGATGTAATTACACAAGATTTTATGGATTTATAACAAAGAACACTTCCCTATTAAAAAAACTGTTGAGAGCAAGCAAAAATTATTATTTCAAGTATTCAGAGATGGAAAGGAGAACGTCAATTCATACGGTAAATTTAACTTTAATTCAAGATTCAGATAAAAAAATTTATAAAAAATTGAAGAGAGTTCAATCAGAGATGTGTGAACAGTTCAAACCATTGGTTCTCCACAATTTATTTTTTAAGAGCCTTGCTAAAATAAGGTAGGCCCGACAAAAATTGTTTGCCTCCGGTTACCGTAGTACGGACCGTAGTGTACGGTAGCTGATTTTTTGATATGTTCTAAAAATCACAAATAAAAATGCTTTGCAATTCTTTCAAAATTTCAATAGGAAAGAGTTCAAAAATGTTATCGAAAGTGGCTATAATTTGGCTTGATATCCCTTTATCACCTTCTGATTAATCTACTAGTAAGAGATGTGGGTTGAGGGAGCCAATCTTAACACTCCTAAGACCCCTTCTAGCCACTCATGAGGCTTTCTCTTCTTTTCAGCCCACATCTCTTAGATTAATCAAAAGGTGATAAAGGGATATAACTCTTGAATTTATTTCGAAAATTCAAAGCCAAATGATAGGAAAATTCAAAAACGGTCTTTGGCTTTTGAACAGTTTTCTGGTAAAATTTTGAAAATTGTTTCGCAGAGATCATTTAAATTTGTGATTTTTTAAAACATATTAAAAAACAAGCTACCATGGGCAAATAAGTTTTGTCGGGCCTACCTTATGCTAAAAGTGTCATCATTTTTTTTAATTTATTGATGATTTAAAAATTTCAGTAGATTGATTGGCAACTCGATGCCTAATCTAACTGCCAATCTATTCTCAACCCGAAAACACAAATGATAGCCACCGACTTAATTAACGTTAGATCTCTGTGCGAATAAGCGTTTGTGCTTTTTATCGGAAAATCCCTATTCAGAACAGGAGTTGGCAAAATTAAATTGGATCGGATCCGATCAATTTCAAATTTTGAAGAAAATCGAAGAGCTAATAAAAGATCCGATAGGATTGGTTTTTTCCGATCCGATTTGATCAGATCAAGTGCAAATTTTGGACTTTTGCGAGCTGATGAGAGATCGGATCGAAAAGATACAATCTCAATTTTATTTTCGGTCTGCCGACCCCCCGATTTCCATTTTGAAAACACATACTGTATTTGACTGGTAACAACCTAAATTAAAGAAATAAAATTTCAAATTCACCGATTTTTGTCCAAATCAATCGATTTGATCCGATTTTCGGATCGGTAGACTTGGCGTTAAAGTAGATCGAAATTCGATTATTTGTATTTGCTATACTCAATTCTTATAAACCATCTATTTCCGTTATTGAAGACTATAGTATAGTCACTATACAGTGTCAATACTTGAAAATATGACGCATCATTTTCTAAGAAAAAATCTCAATTTATCATAATTTCAAAATAGTTCTTGACTTGCAGAGTGCTCAAATTCTTGAAAAATGTCACAGTTGCTTTCAACAGCATCATTACAAATTTCATTAGGTTTTTGTGAGCTCGGATGATGAAACAGATTCAGAAACAGAGCTGGATAACAACTCGGCAACTGTAAACTCCAATGAAACAAAGGCCTTGGCTTATTTATCTCAGATTATCTGAGTCAGATATATAATATAATATATATAAGTTTGCGGCAATTTTTTTTTAATTTTTTTGAAAAATTTCTTATTGATAAAATACAGTAGATAACCTCAAATTAATACAGTTATACATCAAAAGATTCAAAGTAGTGAACTTTCTCACGACGGTATCATAAACTACAGACGACTTCGCTTCATCACACCTCTTGTGAACGTAAATCGTCTACAGTTTATGATACGGACGGTATTATACCGTCATCAGAAAGTTGAATGCGTAATTTAAGGTTATCTACTGTATTTATGAGTTAACAAATTAGCCCGACAGAATCCAAGATAATTGTTTTTGGATCAAGTTTGATAAAAAACTGAAATCTTAAATTAACTAAGATCCTTGTTCAAATTAGAATCACTAAAATTCACAACTTTGACGGCCTCTAGCAAGAGAACCTATGTTCGGGTGACTGCGAGACCACCATTAATAATGTTTTCGAGGCTGGTTTAGTATTATATCATATTTTCTGCCAACTTTTTTAGGCGACACTACTCTCTTAAGGTTGAACAAAAAATAAGTCTAGAAGCCATTATCTAGAGCCTTTCGCCAATGCATGAATCCGATATGTTTCAAGAAATTACGGACGATATTCATGTAAAACAAATAACCATAAGTGAAGAACAAGAGGTGATGACCAAGGAAATGTTGAAGCTAAGATTTTTGTCTTCTAAATAATTTAATTTAACTCTTTGAGGCAAGGATCGCATTGTTTTTTTGATCCGATCAAAAATAGTCGTAATTTTGGTATCAGTTAATAAAATATTTTAAACGGTTATTAAATGTTTTTATAATTTTTGAATTTCAATTATTCAAAAAAAATGGATGGGATTTTTCCAAAATGTATTCAGATTTAACCTCTATAAGGAGATTCAATCATTGGCAAATCAGATGAAAATTCTCGGTAACAATTTCATTAGAAATGTTCGAGCTGAGATGTTACTGATAGTGGCTGTCAAAAATAAGAAAAACTACGAGAGTGTTCATCTTTAGCTCACTTCTTTGAAATTTTTTATTTCTAAATAAAAGTTAAGCAAACTTAATCTTATTTGAACAATTTTCAACTGTTTTCTTTCAAGGGGGTGGTCGTCGCATTTTCAGGGTTTTCTAATGGCCAATTGTCGCTAAAATACAAATCGTTGGACCAAATTTTACCTCTTTCTGATATATTTAAACAGGACTCTTGCATCCTAAAAAATCGAAAGTGACGGATGGCTCGTCCAATCAGAAACGTGCTTACAAAACTGACGGAATTATTTTTCAAAATAAATCATTTTCATGAGTTTTCAACGTACAACAATGATTTATGACTTTAATTTACCGGACAGAACGTAGGCAGATCTCTAAGGAGAGAATTGATTTTTCTTGATGTAAACTTAGCCAACCAGGGCTTCAAGCATAATATTCAGATTAGCCAGTTTGTAGAACTAGTCTTTAGCTTGCGTAACATTGGTGCCAAAATTTTGCATGCATACACTCCCAGACACATAAGCGAGACAGTAAGACCTAACCCAAAACGGTGAATCTATCTCCTCCTAGGTTTTATTTTGAAATAAATCTGAAATTCAACATAACTTGTATAATTAGTAGATAGAACTTCTTAGGGAAAGTGTTTTCAATAAATGCTATATTTTCTCTAGAATATGCAATAAATAGGGATAATTCCTACGGATTTTTGCGAAATCGACTTTATTGCCAATAAACCTCCGTTTTTTGGAATCCACCTAAATTCCAGCAAACGCTAGCACAGAACAAATAGAACTCTTTAGAGAGCGTTTTTTAATTTCGACCCCAAACTCAAAATATAAATGTTTAAAGGTCACGTAAAAAAATTTCCGAGAAAAAAATTTGCTTTGATTTTTTCGAAAGTAGGCTCAAAAGAAAGCCACGGAAACACTGGTCAGACTATTGGCGTCAACGTGATATTTTGAAATTTTAGTGGTTAAATTAAAGCAATCGTTATTTTTGAACTTCATTTTGAAAAAGATAATTTGGAAGAAAGAAAAAAAAAGAGAATTTCGAAAAAAAATTTTGTTGATAATTTTGTCGGTAGTATCCTTTGTTATCACCCCAAATCAATTTGGAGCATTTTCAAAGCCCCAAAGGCCTCATAAAACCAGTGACCAGTACCCCTTTGAGGGGTGGTCGTCGCCAAATGAGGCTAAATGATTTTTTTTAGTCTTATATGAAGATTTTTAATCAAAATATGGAACATTACAACTAGATTGGTTTGATTTTCATATCCAAACATAGCCAAGAAAACACTTTTTGTTGATTTCAAAAATATTTTGTATGAAATAAGTTCAAATTTCTTGATTTTTGTAAAATCAAACTCCGATTTCTCAACAAACTACATTCGTCATGTGTGAAATTAAAAACAAAGAATTATTCTCAAATAACCATAGCTATAAAAAGCTAGAAAAAAAGTTTTAAATATTTCAAAAATAGCCGTCCTTTAAAAAAAATACTTTCTCATGTTTTACAAGACCTTTATACTGTTCTATAATTATTATATTATTATAATACTTTCGCATAATTTTGACATTAACATGTATTTTTATATCCCTTTATCGCCCTTTAAAGATTTTGCCCGATAAAGTTAGTTGCGTAACTCACTTAACGTTATCGGACCAAATCTTAAACAAAGAGCAATAAAGGGATATGTGAGAACTTTTTCCGGAAAGACGCTGAAACCGGTTTACTTCCAGAGCAGTCAAAAGTAAGGTTTTGGTTATGTCTTTAAGTTGGTCAAGTTCAATGTTTGGTTCATTTTAATTCTATATTAATCTTAAGGGGGTTGTCCATGCTGATTGTTGTAATTGCTGGGTATTTCTCACTGCTTTTCAACGGTCTATAACTTTTGTTTNATCAGCGAAATTGCGCTGAAAGGACCCACAAAGAGGAGTCTGGTCTGGATGCATGCAAGACAATGAATATTGTTGTTAACATTATTCCCCTAATGAAATCACAAGCCGCCTGTATTTGTGATAACGAGTTATCAGGATAAAATTTGAAATTTTCGAAAACATTAACTGTGTCGCATTAATTGCGGTGAATCTTTCCTGACTTAAAAATTAGTTTTTATTCAATAAATTTTGACGAGTTTTTTGACGTTTTTGACGTTTTTTGAGTTTTACGTAAATCGTAAATATGCAATTATTCGACGTTTACTATCTTCTCAATTTAAGTTTCACTTTTTTGTCAAAAAATAAATACTTTGTAATGTGGACTCCACTAGTTTTTACTGCTGGGAAAATTTCTAGGCCAGAAAAATCACATTTCGTAAAGATGTTACGACTTTGTCACGAATTCAGAATTAATTCACAACAGAATAATAATTATTTAAAGGGTTTGTAAAACAATATTTGCCTTTTCATTTATTTAAGTATTGGCGAATCAAGTAGCAAACTTTCAGAAAGTAGTTGAAGAAACTGCCCAGCAATTTGCGTGTCCACCAACCCCAGAACCCTCTTAAGGGGATTGTGGTGCGTTTCAGCAATTTGCTGGGGAAAATAAGCCCTTTTTAAAAACTGAAATATTTCTTTTTGTGAGAATTGAAGTGAACGTTTATTTTTCCCAAATTGTATTATTGTAGTCCGTAACTGAGAAGTCCCAAAATTGATTCATTTTTAGAAAATATTATCACGATCAACCTTTAAATGCATAAAACCTAATTGCTGTATTTTCTTCATTGAAGTATACGTCATATCCGTTCAAAAATCACAATAATGCCGATATTATTGGTCAAAAAAATCTCCTCTACAATTGCAACCCGAAGAATATTTGAATAAATTCATCTTTTAATTCGCCAAAATTATTTTTTGAAAATTCCTTGCTAATAATGTTAATAAGACAATGTAGATTACTTTACAAAAAAAGGTATACTCACGAACGGTTCATCGCGATTCCTTTTCTTTTTTTTCATAATCTTCTCTATTATCTATTAAACTTTTGAACCAAGGAAATTTAATAATTTTTTTTATAATTTCTTCGCAATCATTATTTTCATGCTGATTTAATGCGCGCCATTATTATCATTGATTAGGCTAAAAAATGAATATTATTGAAAAAAGGCGCAAAAAATCGAACAACTAATCATATTGAAATTTCATTTGATAGGTAACTTTTTTTGCTAGTTGATTTTTCGTATTTTGAAATGATACCATATCTAGAATTAATTTTCCGTTTCAATGCAAGTCCCGAAACGATATTTTTTGAAAATTTCTAGAATATTGGGTCAAAGTTTCCCAATTTTATTTTGGTCTAATCTCGTGAATAAATTGATCACAATGGGTTTCTTTCTGTTTGTGATCATCTGTCATTAATCGGGACATTTTCCATTAGGCAATCATTCATGTTCTAAAGAAAAAAATATCCGAGAAATAATTTGTGTTTTTTTTTAATGCTAATTTCGAGGTCCTGGATGGTCAGGTGCAATTGGAAAAAATACCGAATTTTGCGACCGGGTCGAAAAATACTACTGCATCCCAACAATCCCTTTAAGGGCCTGATGATCCTAATATTTGCTTAGCCTTTTCATAGATATTGCAAATTGTTTTAAATCAAATTTAACAAGTAATGTGAAGTGGCTTAACTTTAAATTTCAAAATATGGAAAAAACGAGCAAACACCTAAGAAACATTACGATCAAAAATTAGCGTTGGGGAAGAATTCAAAATATGAGGATAGGAAAAGGCAAAGAATTAAATATAAGAAAAAATGGGAAGAAAAGATAATTGTCCATCTCCACGCACCCTATCGAATACATGAACCAATTTTAATTTTAATTAATTTCCTTGATAAAATTAATCAATTCAAAATAAGCATTTCAGGGCTTATAATTGCTATACGTAGATTCCCTCAGGTTGTGCTCGTCGCTAAAACAGCAATGAAATTTTTTAAGTTATAATGGGAATTGTACAAAGGGTACGACCAAAATAAATAATAGCCCCATAATCAGATGATATGGACTATATATTCATATCTGAAATAAAACTAATTGCATCTTAAATAAAATTCAAGGTCACGAATGGCCTTCGTTCGATCTGAAACTAGCTTGTAAAAATGATCGTAATGTTTTCTTGAAAATGATGTGGTTGCGAAAGGCAATTCAGGTGCCTACATTTTTGATTGCTGGTGAAAAAGTAGCCCGTTTTTGAAAAAAAAATAATTTTTTATCAAAAAGCATGGTGAAATGTTTTTTACTGGCAATTGTTAATTAAGAACTCCTGACCCCTCACACCATTTTGACTATCTTAAGGCAAACAAATTTCGGGGGCCAAAAAGGCGAAGAAATAACTATCGCTCACAGACCTACGATTCAATGCGTTAATATGAGTTGGCAATTTTATTTCCAAAAATAATTGTTGAAAATTTCATACGATCAGCCGTCGAAAAAGAATATTTTCCTACTTTTTTTTAGGATTTCGCCAAAATTTCTTTTAAAAAATTAATTGTGGAAAACGATTAGAAAAATCGAAGTTCTGAGGAAGACATTTTTAGAAAAGTAATTCAGAATTTCTTTTGATATAATTCATTTTTCTGAGTCTCTATAACGAAGAATAATCTTTTCGACAAGTGATTTATTAATGAATCTCAAAAATAACGAAAAAAAATATTTTTAAAAAAATATTTTCCGAAGAAATTTAAACGGGCCAATTTAACCGAAATAAGCCGACAAATACAAATCGATCAAGTGAAGAACATAAGGTGGTATGGATTTTGAGTTACAGATGTTTCAAATATTTTTCACATTTTTGCTGCATATATATTGACGACGCGGATCAGACGATATGAATAATTGTTTTTAAGCATCGACGATATCATATTTCAATCTGAGACAAGGCTATAAATAGCTAGATCACTTGTAAAATTTGTGATTATATGTCAATTGTAAATAATGTATGTTTTCCAAGAAATACAAGGTTAGTAAACCTCTATTTTTCCTCTGGCAGTAAATCGAATTCCCAGACTTTGAAATTGAAAATGTTATGTGTTAGTTATTAATTCTATTTTGATCTCAATTAAGTGAAAAATAAGTTTATTGATATCTCTTCCAGTTTTCCGGTGATAAGCGCTCAAATATTGCCTTTAGATAGGCTTTTGGGTTTTTCGTTTCTGGTGTGAGGGAGGTAAGGGGTTTGGCCATGCTGATTTGCTTGCACGCTGCAGTTTCTTTGTTTCAAAAATAAATATACAAATAACATTTAATTCCTTGAGTGAACATGAGTCGTGTGAATCGATTGCAACAATAAAAATGCGCTATGATGACGTCAATAGTCCTATTTAATAGAATTAATGCGAAATTAGAATGTTGAAAAAATACAAAAAAATTATCGTCATGATAATATTTTTCGAGTAGTTCGATTATAACGAATGAAAAAATCACCATTGACATAGTAAATAGGTTTCAAAATGCATTATTAAAATATGATTTCCTTTTGTTTTATTATGTCCTATTATAAATAAGTATCTTTTGCAACGAATTTCAGTGTGCGCTGCACCTTTGATGAACAATGAACCAAAATCAAAAATGACAAAATTCCATCACAACATAGTTAGCCTTAGCGGTAATCTTTCTGAAAAAAACAAAAAAAAAAATTTTAAATCAAATTACGGCCGTTATACGCAAATTACGAAAAAACAGTTTTATTTCATTTTTACGAATGACCTGAACGTAAAACGGAAAATTCCTTAAGCGTGAACTTGGACGACTACTTAGTATCGAACCTATTGGGAAATTTAAAATTAATTTTCCATATCATCTAGGAGTTTTTTGACTGCTGATCAATCAAATTAACTGTCTCAAAAATCGTTTTCGTACATATGATTTACGAGTTGTTACAAAATCAAAAAATGATTTTATGTTATTCTATTTATACAACAAGTGTCTCGGAACAATAAATTTATTCTCTTTTTACGTTTTAACATAACAACAAAAGTATGAACCGTTGAAAAGCAGTGAGAATACCCTGGCATAGAGAAATAATAAAAAAAGAAATATATTTTAATAAATCATTTGAAACCTATTTTTCTATGTCAATGGTGATTTTTTCATTCGTTATAGTCGAACTACTCGAAAAATATTATCATAACGATAATTTTTTTGTATTTTTCAACATTCTAATTTCGCATATAGATTCTATAAATAGACTATGACGTCATCATAGCGCATTTTAATTAGTTGCAATCGATTCACACGACTCAGTTCCCTCAGAATAAATGTTATTTGTATTTTATTTTTGAAACAAAGAAACTGCATGCGTGCAAGCAAATCAGCATGGCCAACCCCCTTAACCTCCTCACACCCAGAAACGAGAACCCAAAAGCCTATCTAAAGGCAATACTTTGAGCGCTTATCACCGGAAAACTGGAAGAGATATCAATAAACTTATTTTTCACTAATTGAGATCAAAGATAGAATTAAGTAAATAACACATAACATTTTCAAATTTCAAAGTCTGTGAATTCGATAACTGCCAGAGAAAATAGAGGTTTACTCACCTTGTATTTCTTTGAAAACCATACATTTTTACAATGACATATAACTCACAAATTTACAAGTGAAACTCTAGCTATTTATAGCTTGTCTCAGATTTGAAATATGATATCTCGATCGCTTAAAAACAATTATTCATATCGTCGCGCGTCAAAATATATGCAGCAAAATGTGAAAAATATTGATACTCATCTGATAACTCAAAATCAGTACCACCTTATGTTCTTCACTTGATCGATTTGTATTTGTCGGCTTTATTTCGGTTAAATTGCCGTTAAATTTCTTCGGAAAATATTTTTTTGAAAAATATTTTTTTTTCGTTATTTTGAGATTCATAAAAATCACTTGTGAAAAAACGAAAAGATTATTCTTCGTTATAGAGACTCAGAAAAATGAATTATATCAAAAGAAATTCTGAATTACTTTTGCTAAATTGCTTCCTCAGCAATTTCGCATTTATTATCGTTTTCCACAATTAATTTTTTAAAGAAATTTGGCGAATCCTATAAAACAGTAGGAAAATATTCTTTCGACGCGCTGTCGTATGAAATTTTCACAATATTTTTGGAAATAAAATGTGCCAACTCTATACGCTTTAATTGTAGTCGTACGATAGTTATTCTTGCGCCTTTTGATGCCCCCGAATTTGTTTGCCTTAGCATAGTCTAAATGGTGTGAGGGGTCAGGAGTTCTTAATTAACAATTGCCAGTAAAAAACATTTCACCATGCTTTTTGATAAAAAATTATTTTTTTTTCAAAAACGGGCTACTTTTTCACCAGCAATCAAAAATGTAGGCACCTGAATTGCCTTTCGCAACCACATCATTTTCAAGAAAACATTACGATCATTTTTACAAGCTAGTTTCAGATCGAACGAAGGCCATTCGTGACCTTGAATTTTATTTAAGATGCAATTAGTTTTATTTCAGATATGAATATATAGTCCATATCATCTGATTATGGGGCTATTATTTATTTTGGTCGTACCCTTTGTACAATTCCCATTATAACTTAAAAAATTTCATTGCTGTTTTAGCGACGAGCACAACCTGAGGGAATCTACGTATAGCAATTATAAGCCCTGAAATGCTTATTTTGAATTGATTAATTTTATCAAGGAAATTAATTAAAATTAAAATTGGTTCATGTATTCGATAGGGTGCGTGGAGATGGACAATTATCTTTTCTTCCCATTTTTTCTTATATTTAATTCTTTGCCTTTTCCTATCCTCATATTTTGAATTCTTCCCCAACGCTAATTTTTGATCGTAATGTTTCTTAGGTGTTTGCTCGTTTTTTCCATATTTTGAAATTTAAAGTTAAGCCACTTCACATTACTTGTTAAATTTGATTTAAAACAATTTGCAATATCTATGAAAAGGCTAAGCAAATATTAGGATCATCAGGCCCTTAAAGGGATTGTTGGGATGCAGTAGTATTTTTCGACCCGGTCGCAAAATTCGGTATTTTTTCCAATTGCACCTGACCATCCAGGACCTCGAAATTAGCATTAAAAAAAAACACAAATTATTTCTCGGATATTTTTTTCTTTAGAACATGAATGATTGCCTAATGGAAAATGTCCCGATTAATGACAGATGATCACAAACAGAAAGAAACCCATTGTGATCAATTTATTCACGAGATTAGACCAAAATAAAATTGGGAAACTTTGACCCAATATTCTAGAAATTTTCAAAAAATATCGTTTCGGGACTTGCATTGAAACGGAAAATTAATTCTAGATATGGTATCATTTCAAAATACGAAAAATCAACTAGCAAAAAAAGTTACCTATCAAATGAAATTTCAATATGATTAGTTGTTCGATTTTTTGCGCCTTTTTTCAATAATATTCATTTTTTAGCCTAATCAATGATAATAATGGCGCGCATTAAATCAGCATGAAAATAATGATTGCGAAGAAATTATAAAAAAAATTATTAAATTTCCTTGGTTCAAAAGTTTAATAGATAATAGAGAAGATTATGAAAAAAAAGAAAAGGAATCGCGATGAACCGTTCGTGAGTATACCTTTTTTTGTAAAGTAATCTACATTGTCTTATTAACATTATTAGCAAGGAATTTTCAAAAAATAATTTTGGCGAATTAAAAGATGAATTTATTCAAATATTCTTCGGGTTGCAATTGTAGAGGAGATTTTTTTGACCAATAATATCGGCATTATTGTGATTTTTGAACGGATATGACGTATACTTCAATGAAGAAAATACAGCAATTAGGTTTTATGCATTTAAAGGTTGATCGTGATAATATTTTCTAAAAATGAATCAATTTTGGGACTTCTCAGTTACGGACTACAATAATACAATTTGGGAAAAATAAACGTTCACTTCAATTCTCACAAAAAGAAATATTTCAGTTTTTAAAAAGGGCTTATTTTCCCCAGCAAATTGCTGAAACGCACCACAATCCCCTTAAGAGGGTTCTGGGGTTGGTGGACACGCAAATTGCTGGGCAGTTTCTTCAACTACTTTCTGAAAGTTTGCTACTTGATTCGCCAATACTTAAATAAATGAAAAGGCAAATATTGTTTTACAAACCCTTTAAATAATTATTATTCTGTTGTGAATTAATTCTGAATTCGTGACAAAGTCGTAACATCTTTACGAAATGTGATTTTTCTGGCCTAGAAATTTTCCCAGCAGTAAAAACTAGTGGAGTCCACATTACAAAGTATTTATTTTTTGACAAAAAAGTGAAACTTAAATTGAGAAGATAGTAAACGTCGAATAATTGCATATTTACGATTTACGTAAAACTCAAAAAACGTCAAAAACGTCAAAAAACTCGTCAAAATTTATTGAATAAAAACTAATTTTTAAGTCAGGAAAGATTCACCGCAATTAATGCGACACAGTTAATGTTTTCGAAAATTTCAAATTTTATCCTGATAACTCGTTATCACAAATACAGGCGGCTTGTGATTTCATTAGGGGAATAATGTTAACAACAATATTCATTGTCTTGCATGCATCCAGACCAGACTCCTCTTTGTGGGTCCTTTCAGCGCAATTTCGCTGATNTAGGAAAAAATATCTTTCGAACGGCTGATCGTATGAAATTTTCAACAATATTTTTGGAAATAAAATTGCAAACTCTATAACGCATTTGCATCGTAGGTCTGTGACGATGTTATTTCTGCGCCGTTTTGGCCCCCGAAATTTTGTTTGCCTTCAGATAGTCAAAGGGTGTGAGGGGGTTAAGAGTTCTTAATTAACAATCATGCAGTAAAAAAAATTTCACCATGTTTTGATAAAAAATTATTTTTTTTTCAAAAACGGCTACTTTTCACCAGCAACAAAAATGTAGGCACCCTGAATTGCCTTCAAACATCACATACATTTTCAAGAAACAATTACATCATTTTTACAAGCTAGTTTCAGATCGTACGAGCCATTCGTGACCCTTGAATTTTATTAAGATGCAATAGTTTTATTCAGATATGAATCATATATCATATCATATGATTTATTTTGGGCTATATTATTTGGTCGTACCCTTTGTACAATTTCCCATTATAATTAAAAATTTCTGCTGTTTAGCGACGAGCACCACCTGAGGGAATCTACGTTATAGCAATTATAAGCCCTGAAAATGTTATTTTGAATTTGATTTATTTTATAAGAGAAATTAATTGACAATTAAAATTGGTTCATGTATTCGATAGGCGTGGAGGATGGACAATATCTTTTCTTCCCCATTTTTTCTTATAATTTAATTCTTTGCCCTTTTCTATCCTCATATTTTTGAATTCTTCCCACGATAATTTTGATCGTAAGGTTTTCTTAGGTTTTTCTCGTTTTTTCCATGATTTGAAATTTAAAGTAGCCACTTCACCAGTACTTGTTAAAATTTGATTTAAACAATTTGCAATATCTTGAAAAGCTAAGCAAATATTAGGATCATCAGCCCTTAAGGGGATTGTGGGTGCAGTAGTTATTTTTCGACCCGGGTCGCAAAATTCGGTATTTTTCCAATTGCACCTGAGCCACCAGGCACCTCGAGGAATCGATTAGCATTAAAGAAAAAACATCAAATTATTTCTCGGAATATTTTTTTCTTTAGAACATGAGATCGATTGCTAATGAAATGTCCCGATAATGACAGATGATCACAAACAAAAGAAACCCATTAGTGATCAATTCACGGAGATTAGACCGAAAATAAAATTGGGAAACTTTGACCAATATTCTAGAAATTTACAAAAAATATCGTTTCGGACTTGCTTGAAACGGAAAAATAATGTCTAGATATGGTATCATTTCAAATACAAAAATCAACTACGCAAAAAAAGAGTTACCGTATCAAATGAAAATTTCAATATGATAGTTGTTCCGATTTTTTGCGCCTTTTTTCAAAATATTGTCATATTTTAGCCTAATCAATGAGTAAGTACATGGCCGCGCATTAAATCAGCATGAAAATAAATGATTGCGAGAAATTATAAAAGAAAATTATATAAATTTCCTTGGTTCAAAAGTTTAACTAGATAATAGAGAAGATTTATGAAAAAAAAGAAAAGAAATCGCATGAAACGTCGCTCGAGCGTAGTACCTTTGTTATTGTAAAGTAACTCTACATTGTCCTATAGTTTAACTTATAGCAAGGGAATTTTCAAAAATAATTTTTGGCGAATTAAAAATGAATTTATCAAAGGAATATTCTTGGTTGCGAATTGTAGAGGAGATTTTTTCTGAGCCAATTAATATCGGCATTATTGTGATTTTGTTGGATACTGGATATACACGATAATACCAATGAACGAAAATACAGCAATTAGGGTTTTATGCATTTAAAGGTTGATGTGATAATATTTTCTAAAGAGATGAATCAAAATTTTGGGACTTCTCAGGTTACAGAGCTACAATAATACAATTGGGAAAAATAAACGTTCACTCAATTCTCACAAAAGATATTTCAGTTTCAAAAAGGGCTTATTTTTCCCCAGCAAATTGCTAAAAGCACCCACAATCCCCTTAAGAGGGTTCTGGGTGGTGACACAGCAATTGCTGGGCAGTTTTTCAACTACTTTTGAAAAGTTTGTAACTTTTGATCGCAATACTTAAACATAAATGAAAAGCAAATATTGTTTTACAAACCCTTTACATAATTATTATCTGTGTGAAATTATTTCTGAATTCGTAACAAAGCTCGTAACGATCTTTACGAAATTGATTTTCGTGGCCTAGAAATTTTTCCCAGCAGCTAAAAACTAGTGGAGTCCACATACAAAGTATTTATTTTTTTGACAAAAAAACGTGAAACTAAATTGAGAAGATAGTAAACGTCGAATAATTGCATATTTACGTTTACGTAAAACTCAAAAAACGTCAAAAACACGTCAAAAAACTCGTCAATTTTATTTGATAAAAACTAATTTTAAGTCGGAAAAGATTCACCGCAATTAATGCGACACAGTTAATGTCGAAAATTTCAAATTTTTATCTGAATTACTCGTTATCACAAATACAGCGCGCTAGTGATTTCATTAGGGAATAATGTTACAACAATATTCATGTTTGCATGCAATCCAGTACCCAGAACTCTCTTTGTGGGTCCTTTCAGCAATTTGCTGGGGAAAAATAAGCCCATTTTAAAACTCAAATATCTTTTGTGAGAATTGAGTGAACGTTTATTTTTCCAATTGTATATTGTAGTCCGTAACCTTGAGAAGTCAAAAATTGATTCATTTTTAGAAAA
>SCLH01000539.1:303261-327687 GCA_004367855.1 Oikopleura vanhoeffeni | reverse complement strand
GCGCTTTAAAGGTTGAATTATTATTCATTTTATGTTGTTATGACACGGATATACCGTATATATTATACCTCATAAATCAAAAGTAATTTATAAATGAGTCGAAAATTTAGATAGAAAAATCATGATTTTTGAAAAAAAAGGTTAATTTTACTTTATAAAAGCAGATAATTACCCTTTTTTCTATTATTTTTGAATAACTACAGTATGGTAACTGGTACAGTATGGTACATGTATGGTAATAAAGTACAACTGTGGACAATTTTTGATTGCTTAAATTCACTTTTATAATAAATAATTTTTGCATGAGATACTTGAAGTTGAAAATTAAGAAAATTTCACTCCCGAAAAAATAAACCTGCCCCTAGAAACCAATAAATTTTTATTTTAACTGTTGCATGCACAAAACACTTTGCTAAAAACTGGCTGATCTCACATTTCAATTTAATGTCTAGTTCGAAAAAAGGGGGGTTAAAAAGGCAGTAAAGGGGATTTTAAATTTCTATTTTATTTTTTTCAAAAAATGAGTCCTAAATCGGCCGAGGGCCAATTAAGGGGGATTTTCTGATTCTAATTCAATTTTGTTAAAAAATGAGCCCCTAATCAGCCGAACGCCGATAAAGGGAGATTTTATGTTTTTTATTTAATTTTATTGGAAAAGGAGCCCAAAATTGGCCGAAGGCCGATAAAGGGGGATTTTGTGATTTTAATTTAATTTTGGTAAAAAATGAGCCCCAAATCGGCCGAAGCCCGATAAAGGGAAATTTTATGTTTTTATTTAATTTTGTGAAAAAATGAGCCCGTAATCGGCCGAAGGCCGATAAAGGGGGGTTTTATAATTAAATTTAATTTTGTTTAAAAATGAGTCCTAAATCGGCCAAAGGCCAATTGAGGGGGGGATTTTAATTTAATTTTGTTGAAAAATGAGCCGCAAATCGGCCGAAGCCCTTTAAAAGGAGATTTAATGTTTTTAATTTTATTTTATTGGAAAATGAGCCCAAAATTTTTAAGAAATTGTCCAATTTAAAAACAATTTTCAAATTAAAATTTTTAATTTTGGGCTCATTTTTCAGCAAATTTAAATTAAACATAAAATTCCCTTTTGTCGGCATTCTGCCGATTTAGAGCTCATAACTGAACAAAATTAAATAAAAACATAAAATCCTCCTTTATCGGCCTTCGGCCGATTTGGGGCTCATTTTTTAACAAAATTATGTAAAAAACATAAAATCCTCTTTTATCTGACTTCGACCGATTTGGGGTTTATTTTTCTACCAAGTTAACCAAAAAACATTAACTCCCCTTTTATTGGCCTTCGGCCAGATTTTTGGCACAATTATCTCAGCAAAAGTAACATTAAAAACATAAAATTCTAGAATCTCGAGAATTATTACTTTGAAGTTTATTGTGTAAAATTTTTTAATGAAAAACAGGTTGAAAATGAATTAGGAAATTAAATATGATTAACGATATCCCGAAGAAATTATGAGAATTATTACCGGAGTGAAAATCAGAAACATACAAAGAGAAAATCATGAAACTCCCTGAAATCATTGAAAAATGTATACAAGAAACTTTAATAAAAGTACACTGACACCTAGAAATTTTTTGGAGAAGTGCATATCACCGTGTGATTCCTAAATTTTGTAGCCTGCCAGAAAGTGCATCTAAACACATGTCCAAAGAAAGAAACATTCACGATTGAAAAACGAAAGGTAGAAGCAGAAATAAAAAACGAGAAAAATAGGATTTCTTTTCTAGAAAATCAATTTGATAAGAAATACTAACATTTAAACTTACATTTAAAATATTACGAATATGAAAAATGCCCTTAAGGACTTAAAAACCAGCGTTTACAGGTCGGAGAGATTTTCGGACGAAAAAAAGAGATAAAAAATAACACAGCTCATAAATTTACGTTTTATCCGAGTTTTCAACTGTAGAAAGTTATAATTTATCTCGATTCACAGATATTCCGATGATGTAAAATCTATTTTGAAACTAGGACGAAATTCTAGCTATTGGTGCGCTCAGCTAGGGGATCAAATAATTTTGTGGCAATAGAAAACCTTATTTAATACTTTTCAAATTACGGGGCGCGAAAAATAAAATTAATGGAAAACATTTTAGAAGAAATTCACGCCACACAATTTGACAGGTTTTAGATTTGGAAAAATCTTATACATCAGATCCTAGGCGCACAAAACTGGTAAAATTTTTGAACGAAAACGAAAATCTGGTTTTATTAAACGTAGATAAATCTCCATCGGTCTGTTTCATATGAACGAACAGATTATCAACAAAAAATTGAAAAACTATTTTTGACGACGATAGACTTTCGAAAAAATCATAAAATTTAATTAGAAGGAGAACTCGAATGTATGATAAGAATAAGCTATACGTGAAACGATCTCCAAAAATTTAAGCAGCAATCCACTCCAAAAAATTAGACCCTCTTAACAGTATAGTTCTGGTTTTGGACTGATGAAATTTCATAAACCTAATAAAGAACTTCGTCCCATAATAACGCAATTATGATTCGATAGTAGCAAATAGCCAAATTTTTTAAAAAAATCTGATACAAACCATAGCTAAAATGTTAAATTTGCTATAGATAGCCCTAAAAAATTCAAAGAGCGTTTTATACCAGATAGTTAAAAATTTAATATCAACAAACACTAAAATTAATTTCAATTGAACGCGTGTAAACTTTTTACTTGTATAAAGGGTGAACAGGAAACAATTTCACACATTTTGAAATTATAATACAAATCAGCCGGATACTTTTTTCAAGGAAAAAGATGAATTTAAATAAATTACTACCGTACCCTGAAAAGGCTGAGCCTACGCAAATTTATGCATGGCGTTTTGTTGAATTATAATATTTGAATACGCAAACCGGACGTATAAACGCGCTCAGGATTGGGCTATGGGTAGTCCATTATCTTCTTCAATGAGCGATATATTTCTTAACTTAATGGAAATACATTAATTGAAAAATTCATAAAAAAATAAGGAAATTTTACATTGGTCAAGATATGTTGACGATATTTTAGTGATTTGTGATAAAAATCTCAGTTTGAAAATATTTTAGGAAAAAATAAACGGATATGACCATAGACTCAGTTTTACAGTTGAAAATATGGTAAATAATAAAATTAAGAATTCTAAGATATGGAAATATTTATTGACACACTAAAAATCAATTTAGAAAAATTTTCAAAAAAGATTTGAAAATCAAGTGTTCACTAATTATAACAGATCCATTAGCCCGCAAAGATACAAAAACAGCGCTATTTTTACTCCAGTTACATATGATTACCGAGATTGTTTATCAGATGACGAACAATTTTCAAAAAGTCTCCATGAACTAAGAATAATTTATTCTAGATAATAACCCATCTTGGTTAGTTGAAATAAAAAATTAAAACGTTCTCTGAAAATTTTGAGAAACCTCCCGACCTGAAAACGCTTATACATTTGTTTTAGACTATAATTCACCTAGAGTAGAAATATCACGAGCACAAAAACTCATAATAAAATAAAAAAGTTTAAATTCATGTTTTCGCAGTGATCATAGTTTCCCTATTATACTCACATACATTTAAACCCAAAACTTGACATATTTGATGATCATCAAATCAGTAATATAATTTACTTGTAGTTGTAACTCGCTATATATAGACAAAAAAACGCCCGTTATCAGTACGGGCGCGAGAACATCAACAAGGCAAGTAAAGCGCGCAAAAAAATATCCTTTTTATGGTGTTTTATCACCAATATTTCTAGCTGTCCATGTTAAGAATACGAATTTTGAAAAATTATCTTGAAACGTTTCAAAACATTTTAGGACCATTGAAAATTACAAATTACCAATTAAAGAAACAAGTTTTATAGAACCCAGAACCCATTTTAAAAATAGTTCCCAGAAAAATTTCCGATCTTTAACTGAACGGTTGCAATCCGAAGCATATCACATTCGAATAAACAGAACCAAAGCTCAAGATCAAACCGAATATCGCGAAAAATATTTCAAACTATTTGAAAATGAAATAAAACTCCAAAAATTGGGCATTTTAATTATTTTTTAATGTCAAGCCCACACTGTATACAGTACAACAAATTTAAATAAATAAATCTTTCATATTATTTGGCAAAAGATCATTTTAAAAAGTGACTGTACACAGTATAAACATATTTTCTGATCAAGAATTGTATATAATTTAGGCATTTTTCTAGAACTCAGAGAATTATATACTTTGAAGTTTACTGTTTAAAATTTTTTAAAATGAAAACAGCTTGGAAAATGCGAGTTCGAATTAAGAATAAATTCGAAAAACTTGCGCAAAATAATAAGCCCATAAAAACATAAAATCTCCTTTTAGTCTGAACTTCGACCGATTTGGGGTTATTATTTTCATAGACAAAATTACCAAAAACAATAAAACCCTCCTTTATCGGCCTTCGGCCGATTTTAGGCTCATTTTTCAACAAAATTTAGTTAAAAACATAAAATCCTAATATTGACCTTCGACCGATTTTGGGCTGCATCTTTTCACACAGAATTAATTATAACATAAAATGAATCTCCCTTTATTTGACTTCGACCGATTTGAGCTCATTTTCAACAAAATTAACCAAAAAAACCATAAAAATTCCTATTTTATCGTCCTTCGGCCGAATTGGGGCCTCATTCTTTAACAAAATTAAATATAAAAACATGAAACTCATTATATCGGCTTTCGGCCGATTTAAGGGCCATTTTCAACAAAATAAATAAAAGACATAAAATCCCATTTATCGGCCTTCGCTGATTTGGGGTCATTTTTCAATAAAAATTAAATAAAAAACATAAAACGCCATTAGTATGGCCTACGCGATTAGAGGCCTATTTTTCAAACAAAATAGAATAAAAAACATGAAATCCCCTTCGGCCGATTTTTCAACAACATTAAATTAATAACATAAAATTTCCTTTTATCTGACTTCGATGACCGATTTGGGGTTTATTTCAAACAAAATTAACCAAAAATTTTTATTTTTTAACTTTATACATTTTTATTTTATTCCGATTTATTCCTAGATATATGTTGTGCTCAGTTTAAGGGCCTCGGTGCATTTTGGAAGATTTGCACTTTTTCAATTTTTTTTGTCTTTATGGAAACTTTTTTGCCACTCATAATTTTCGAATAAAAAATATTTCAAACGTTAAGTTGCCACTTTTGAGCTCTACTTTGTATAATCTGTTGCTTCCATGGTGTCTAAATTACATTATAGTCGGGTTGTTTGGAGACAATCAATATATTATTAATTGTCAATTTAAAAAATGTGTATTTTCAACGTTTTGCGTTAATTCCATTTTTAAGAGTGAGAAATAAACTGAAGTACAGAAAAGGAAAAAACTAAAAGAATGTTGTTTTTTGTGTCAATTAGCGAATCCAGCCTCAGTTTCGCTAGATGAACTTGATAGCATTATTTCACACCACGGGTTAAAAACCTCAAAAAATCACTATCAAAATTGTAATTCTTTGTTATAAGTACATCTGTGAATGTGACACTCTCGTATTATAGGAGAAACTCAACAATTACTTCACACTAAGGATTAAAAATCACCGAACCCGGTAAGTCGTTCTGTTCTTCATGAGCATATTCTAGAATGCTCAACTTACAAAACAACCTTTTTTGGGTGTCTTAGGCGTTGACCAGGACAACGCTACTGATAAAGAAAAACTCGAATTTTTTGAAGGTCATCACTTCACAAGTATGGAAAAAAACCTCAATTCATAAAAACACGCGCAAAATTTTTGAGGGAATGTTAATTTTGCATGGACAAACCAACTCTTAATAGGCAGAAAGAGCACAAAAGTTATGACGTTCCTTTGTCCATGTTTTCTCAGTAGATCCCAAACACTGCAATAACCTGAATTAAACGAATCCAAGCTTTGATCTAGCGAAACTGAGGCTGGATTCGCTATTGACACAAAAAACCATTCTTTCAGTTTTTCCTTTTCTGTACTTCATTTATTTCTCACTCTTGAAAATTGGGATAACACGAAACGTAAGAAAATACAATTCTTTTATTGACACAAATTATATAAATTACATTAAAATTTTTTTTTATTATTAATCATCTGAAGCGCTTCAAAATGAGTCTACGAACTACACCATGTCGAAAATTGTTATATATATTTAAAACTTCATATAGATTTCTTCAAATCGAAAATTAGAAATTTCCTAAAAAATGACGAAAAAAACGAAATCTTGAGCAACCAATCGAAAAAAATATTATTCAATGAGTTAAATTTATTAAACTTTTACGTGGTGGAATGGGTCGACTAACCAATAAGGCAAGTCCTCGTGAATAATTTATTTATTAATTTCTGATTAAAAAGGGCTTAAGTATATTTCGCGACAAACCGTATTTTAATTCAAAAAAGTAATGATTCAGAGTATAAACAAGAGCGAAGAAACAAAACGTAGACATGTTTAAAATATAGTGAAAGTAGGCATTCCTAATATTTTCAGCTAAGATTCAAGAAAAATTAAGTTTGAAAAATTTTTGAAACGCAGAAATGAGAAAATTTTCAAAAATATTTCCAAAAAGTTTCGACCAAAATCTCAAAAAAAGTGTCATATTGATTTTTCAAATAGTATAAAAAATATGTGGTCACCTACGCGAAAAGTTAAAGTGCCAATATTGAAGAGATTTTTTTCGTTGATTTGAACAAATAAATGCAAAAAAATATTTGAACACAAAATAAGGCATTTTTTTTGATTATGTTCGGATCTTTTTTCAAAGAAAAATTTCTCTTAGGATAATTGTGTAATCGGAAGTTTTAATTCTAACTGTCAAAATTAGTGAAGTCTTTTNTAAAATTTTTTAATGAAAAACAGCTTGAAAATGAATTAGAAATAAATTCGAAAACGTTCGCAAAATAATGAGAATTATTACCCGGAGTGAAAATCAGAACATACAAAGAGAAAATCATGAACTCCTGAAATCATTGAAAAATGTATACAAGAAACTTCATAAAAGTACACGACACCTAGATTTTTTGGAGAAGTGCATATCACATCGTGTGATTCCTAAATTTGTTAGCCTGCCAGAAAGTGCATCTAAACACATGTCCAAAGAAGAAACATTCACGATTGAAAAACGAAAGGTAGAAGCAGAAATAAAAAACGAGAAAAATAGGATTTCTTTTCTAGAAAATCAATTTGATAATGAAATACTAACATTTAAACTTACGTTTAAAATTAATTACGAATATGAAAAGCATTTAAAAAACAGCGTTTACAGGTCGGAGAGATTTTCGGACGAAAAAAGAGATAAAAAAAAAACAGCTCATAAATTTACGTTTTACCGAGTTTTCAACTGTAGAAAGTTATAATTTATCTTCGACAGATATTCCCGATGATGTAAAATCTATTTTAAAACTAGGACGAAATCTAGCTATTGGTGGCTCAGCTAGGGGATCAAATAATTTTGTGGCAATAGAAAACTTATTTAATACTTTTCAAAATTACGGGCGCGAAAATAAAATTAATGAAAAAATTTTAGAAGAAGTTCACGCCCACACAATCTTGACAGGTTTAGATTTGGAAAAATCTTATACATCAGATCCTAGGGCGCACAAACTGGTAAAATTTTTGAACGAAACCGAAAATCTGGTTTTATTAAACGTAGATAAATCTTCATCGGTCTGTTTCATAGAACGAACAGATTATCACAAAAAATTGAAAACTATTTTTGACGACGATCAGACTTTCGAAAAAATCATAAAATTTAATTTAGAAGGAGAACTCGAATGTTATAAAAAACTATTACGTGAAACGATCTCCAAAAATTTAAGCAGCAATACCCTCAAAAAATTAGACCCTCTTAACAGTATAAGTTCTGGTTTTGGACTGATGAAATTTCATAACCTAATAAAGAACTTCGTCCCATAATAACGCATTATGATTCGATAGTAGCAAATAGCCAAATTTTTATAAAAAATCTGATACAAACCATAGCTAAAAATTGTAAATTTGCTATAGATAGCCCTAAAAAATTCAAAGAGCGTTTTATACCAGATAGTTATAATTTGATTCAACAAAACATAAAATTATTTCAATTGACGCGTGTAAACTTTTTACTTGTATAAATGTGAACAGAACAATTTCACACATTTTGGAAATTATATACAAATCACCGGATACCTTTTTCAAGGAAAAAGATGAATTTAATAAATTACTACCGTACCCTGAAAAGGCTGACCTACGCAAATTTATGCATGGCGTTTTGTTGAATTATAATATTTTTAATACGCAAACCGGAACGTATAAACAGCGCTCAGGATTGGCTATGGGTAGTCCATTATCTTCTTCAATGAGCGATATATTTCTTAACTTAATGGAAACTACATTAATTGAAAAATTCATAAAAATTAGGAAATTTTACATTGGTCAAGATATGTTGACGATATTTTAGTGATTTGTGATAAAAATTCAGTTGAAAATATTTTAGAAAAATAAACGGATATGACCATAGACTCAGTTTTACAGTTGAAAATATGGTAAATAATAAATTAAAATTCTTAGATATGGAACTATTTATTGACAACACTAAAATCAAATTTAGAAAAATTTTCAAAAAAGATTTGAATACAGTGTTCACTAATTATACAGAATCCATTAGCCCGCAAAGATACAAAAACAGCGCTATTTTTACTCAGTTACATTATGTAACTTACATAGAGTACGAGATTGTTTATCAGATGACGAACAATTTTCAAAAAGTCTCCATGAACTAAGAATAATTTATTCCAGAAATAATTACCCATCTTGGTTAGTTGAAAGAAAAATTAAAACTTTCTCTGAAAATTTTGAGAAACCTCCCCGACCTGAAAACGCTTATACATTTGTTTTAGACTATAATTCACCTAGAGTAAAATATCACGCACAATAACTCATAAATAAAATAAAAAAGTTTAAATTCATGTTTTCGCAGTATCAAAGTTTCCCTATTATACTCACATACATTTAAACCAAAACTTGACATATTTGATACATCAAATGCAGTATATAAATTTACTTGTAGTTGTTACTCGCTATATATAGGACAAACAAAACACCCGTTATCAGTACGGGCGCGAGAACATCAACAAGCAAGTAAAGCGCCGAAAAAATATCCTTTTTATGGTGTTTATCACCATATTTCTAGCTGTCCATGTTACGAATCGAATTTGAAAAATTATCTTGAAACGTTTCAAAACATTTTAGGACCATTGAAAATTACAAATTACCAATTAAGAAACAAGTTTTATAGAACCCATTTTAAAATAGTTCAGAAAAATTTCCGATCTTTAACTGAACGGTTGCAATCCGAAGCATATCACATTCGAATAAACAGACCAAAGCTCAATGATCAAACCGAATCGCGAAAATATTTCAAACTATTTGAAATGAAATAAACTCCAAAAAATTGAGCATTTAAATTTTTTTTAATGTCAAGCCCACACTGTATACAGTACACAAATTTAAATAGATAAATCTTTCATATTATTTAGGCAAAATGATCATTTTTAAAAAAGTGACTGTACACAGTATAAACATATTTTCTGATCAAATTGTATAAATTAAGGCATTTTTCTAGAATCTCGAGAATTATTACTTTGAAGTTTACTGTATAAAATTTTTTAATGAAAAACAGCTTGAAAATGAATTAGAAATAAATTCGAAAACGTTCGCAAAATAATAAGAATTAAAAACATAAAATCCCCTTTTATCTGACTTCGACCGATTTGGGGTTTATTTTTCATGAAAATTAACCAAAAAACATAAAACCTCCTTTTATCGGCCTTCGGCCGATTTTAGGCTCATTTTTCAACAAAATTTAATTAAAAACATAAAATCGCCTTATATCTGACTTCGACCGATTTTGGGCTCATTTTTCAACAGAATTAAATAAATAACATAAAATTCCCTTTTATTTGACTTCGACCGATTTTGAGCTGATTTTTCAACAAAATTAACCAAAAAACATAAAAATCCTATTTTATCGTCCTTCGGCTGAATTGGGGCTCATTCTTTAACAAAATTAAATATAAAACATGAAATCTCCCTTTATCGGCTTTCGGCCGATTTAGGGCTCATTTTTCAACAAAATAAAATAAAAACATAAAATCCCCATTTATCGGCCTTCGGCTGATTTGAGGCTCATTTTTCATAAAAATTAAATAAAAAACATAAAACGCCATTGTATCGGCCTTCGGCCGATTAGAGGCCTATTTTTCAACAAAATAGAATAAAAAACATAAAATCCCCTTCGGCCGATTTTTCAACAACATTAAATTAATAACATAAAATTTCCTTTTATCTGACTTCGACCGATTTGGGGTTTATATTTCAACAAAATTAACCAAAAATTTTTATTTTTACTTTACATTTTTATTTTATTTGATTATTCACTAGATATTTGTGCTCAGTTTAAGGGCTTCGGTGCATTTTGGCAGATTTGCACTTTTTCATTTTTTTTGTCTTTATGGGAAACTTTTTGCCACTTCATAATTTTCGAATAAAAAATATTTCAAACGTAAGTTGCCACTTTTGAGCTCACTTTGTATAATCTGTTGCTTCCATGGTGTCTAAATTACATTATAGTAGGGTTGTTTGAGACATCAATATATATTAATTTGTCAATTAAAAAATGTGTATTTTCAACGTTTCGGTTAATTCCATTTTTAAGAGTGAGAAATAAATGAAGTACAGAAAAGGAAAAAACTAAAAGAATGTTTTTTTGTGTCAATTAGCGAATCCAGCCTCAGTTTCGCTAGATGAAACATTGATACCATATCACCCAACCGTTAAAACCTCTCAAAAAAAATACTAATCAAATATGTAATTTTATAAGTACATCTGTGAATAGTACAGCTCGTATTATAGGAGAAACTCAACAATTACTTCACACTAGAATTAAAAATCCGAACGCGGTAAGTCGTTCTGTTCTTCAGAGCATATTCTAGAAATGCTCAACTTACCAAACAACCTTTTTTTGGTGCTCTTAGGCGTTGACCAGGACAACGCTACTGATAAAGAAAAACTCGAATTTTTTGAAGGTCACTTCACTATAGTTTGAAAAAAACCGTCAATTCATGAAAAACACGCGCAAAATTTTTGAGGGAATGTTTAATTGCATGACAAACAACTCTTAATAGGCAGAAAGAGCACAAAATTATGACGTCCTTTGTCCATGTTTTCTCAGTAGATCCAAAACACTGCAATAACCTGAATTAAACGAATCCACTTTGATCTAGCGAAACTGAAGCTGGATTCGCTATTGAACAAAAAACCATTCTTTCAGTTTTCCTTTTCTGTACATTCATTTATTTCCTCACTCTTGAAAATTGGGATAAACCGAAACGTTAAAAAATACAATTTTAATTAGACAAATTAATATAAATTGCATTAAAATTTTTTTTTTTATTAATCCATACAGCGTTCAAAATTGGTCTCGACCACATCGAAAATTATATAATTTAATTCATATGATTTCTTACGTCAAAATCGAAAATTAAAAAAATTCCTAAAAAAGACAAAAAAAACGAAATTTTAGCAACAATCGAAAAAAATATATTATTTGCATGAGTTAAATTTATTAAATTTTACGTGGTGGAATTGGGCGGACTAACCAATAAGGCAAGTCTCTCGTGAAATTAATATTATTTTTAATTTCTGATTAAAAAGGGCTTAAGTATATTTCGCGCAACACGTGATTTAATCAAAAAGTATAAGATCAGAAGTATAAACAAGAGCGAAGAAACAAAACGTAGACATGTTTAAAATATATGTAACGTAGGCATTCCTAATATTTTCAGCTAAAGATTCCAAGAAAAATTAAGTTTGAAAACATTTTTAACCCAGAAATAGAAAGAAATTATTTCAAAATATTTCCAAAAAGTTTCGACCAAAAATCTCAAAAAAGTGTCAATTATGATTTTTCAAATTGCTATAAAAAAATATGTGGTCACCTACGCAGCCAAAAGTTAAAGTAGCCATATTGAAGAGATTTTTTTTCGTTGATTTGAAACAAATAAATGCAAAAATATTTGACACCAAAAAAGGCAATTTTTTGATATTGTTCGGATCTTTTTTCAAAAATTTCTCATAAATTTGTCAAATTCGGAAAGTTTAATTCTAACTCAAATTTTCTTTAAAAAGCAATAATTCGAAAATACTGGTTTGTCACACAAAATTGCCTGGATTATGAAACATCATTTTGATGGTATATTGAGAAAATATATAAACCCAGTAAAAATTTTTTATCAGAGCCCATATCCCGGATACTCCGTGATCGGGTCCCCCAAAAATTTGGCACCGGACCCTGTCTGAAAAATAATCGATGAGTCGTTTTCAAAAGGCCGAACTAATATAAACATTTTGGCTAAAAAAAGTGGCATAAAAGCCCAGCGAAAACGTAANAGAAGAATATATAAACCCAGTAAAAAGTTTTTTATCAAGAGCCCATATCCGCAGATATCCGTATCTGTCAAAATGCACCGAGACCCTGTCTAAAAAATTAATCGGATGAGTCGTTTTCAAAAGCCGAACTATATAAACATTTTGGCTAAAAAAGTGGCATAAAAGCCCCAGCAAGCGTAATAGATATATCTAAGTTTATACTTACGTGTCCCGTAGAACTCCCGTTGACTCTTGTGTATTGACCAATCAAATCACGCGATTCTTTAAGTCTCTGACGTCAAAGTTCCACGGTACACGTAAGTATAATCTTGGATGAACATCACCGGGATTTGAACTTGAGATTCAGGGGTCCTGAGTTCTAATCCCGGTGCTGTATATTTATATATTTAATTTGTACTAAAAAATATTCATTTTTCTGTATATTTTATGAATATTAAATTTAACCTTGCTTCTGTTTTATTACAATCAAGTTTGAAACCATCACCATTTGAATTTGGTAAGGTACAATTTACACCTGGTTCTCCACAATCGGTACAGATACCATCCATACCGCAAATAACTCTGGTCAGAATATTTAATTCTCCGATAACATTCAGGCAGTTTTCAAAATCGGGACAAGTATCATATGAGCCTGTACATGTTGAATCAGTAACACATTCGGTACCTTAAATAATAAATCACTTAAAGTCAACTCATATCCTTTTTCGAACGGAACTCCATCTCAAAAACGCTTACTATCTCTATAGCGCGTGTTCGAATCCCAACTAATGTGCCTTAGTATTATCTTGTATGATATAGGCCAAAAGGTCTTATAAGAACCGCTAAATGCGAGAAATTCCGCATCCCAGAAAACACAGACACATCAGTGGGATTCGAAACACGCGCTATAGAGTAGTAAGCGTTTTTGAGATGGAGTTCCGTTCGGAAAAGGATATAACTGAAGTTAGATGTTACAACCGGTACCCATATTGTTTCTTATTTGTGACTTCCCAACCAATACTTTCAATTTGATATGAATAATAATAAAATTATCTTCGAGACATTTATTTTGTAATATTTAAAAATGTGAAAATTGAAAATCAAGTACGGAATATAACTACGTAATCAACTACGGGAAGATTGAAAATTAACTACCAACTATTAAGTAAAAAATAATTATTTTGCCATAAAAATTGCAGAATTTATTCGAAGATTTTTTATATTCACAGGTAAAAATAATGTGAAAATAGTACGAAATAAATGAGTATGATCGGTCTGCATTTCAACAATGTGAATCATAACAATGGACAATTTCCGTTTATTTTAATGATTTCTTAAAAGAATTTCTGATTTTACGTACTATGAAAACCCTGATGTTTTGAATCTAATTATTTTTTTCTGCACGAATTTCGACAAGGTACATTATTTTGCATATTAACGATCACGTGATCATTTTTGAACTAAAATATACTAAAATGATAAAACTAATTATTTATATGAAGATTGGACCTATTGTTTCAAGGAAACTTTAATATTGTACTTTTGTAATTTTCTAGTAATTTTCAAGAAAATTGAGATAAATGTTCCATTTTCTTTCAAAGTTTATAGATAGACTATCCCCCTTTCACACTTTGGTTAAGATCCCGGACCTGTGTGGTAACTAGCTGACCGAGCTAGCTCACTCACATACCATTTTGCAGTACGTTAACACACATGGCCGGGATCTTAACCAAAGTGTGAAAGGGGAATATAACAGGAAGTCTCGCTAAACAAAATAGTTTTTGAAAAAATATTACCATTGTTATAAAATCCTTGGTCGCATGAACATTCACAGATTTCTGTATTTGTTTCATTGCTTGTTCGCAAAACCATATGAGCATTTTCTTGATAGCAAATATTTCCCAGATATAAGCATGGATCTGAAAATTTAAAAGAGTTTAATTTATATTTAACGATAAAAAATACCATAATATTCTTCTGGACAACAAAATCTGATTTCGAAATCTGCACATTGCTGATCTTTTGGTTGTTCATCATTAATGCACCAAAATCCCAGTTCATTATCAAAATGAGTGACTTGATCTGATCCATAAGAACCTTGAACCTTTTGAACCTGAATACCTTTTGGCTCAGCACAAACGGTATTAACTTCATGATTATTTCGATTTTCCCAATCTCCTGTATCGGTAGGATCGTCATGATCCAACCATGTGGTCCAGGTGTAACCAGGCTCGTCGCATAACATTTCTTTCGTTTTTGGACAACAAAATCGAACCTTTTAAAAACAATAATGAAAAATATAAAATAATAAAAATACGAAGTATACGAAATACATGTATTTTAAGTTATGATTTTAAACAGGCAAATGAATTTAGAAAATTTTAAAACTTTTCACTCATTAAATTAAATGTTAAAGTTATTTGTCCTAATAATAGTCAATAGTTAAAATGATGTCGTCAAAAAAATCGTTAAAAAGTGTTCTAAAAACTTTTCTGGTCCATTCATCGTTTTTTCAGATGGAATTTCCAACTTGGAAACCGAACGTTACGGGAATAGAAAAAGAAATAATGTGAACAACTGTTTTGTCTGTTAATTACAAATTAACGTTTTGGTTTCCGCTCCGGATTTTTTTGAAGTTTGGAAATATTTGAATGCGCAGGATTTAACCCGCCAACTAAAACAATCAAGCACCATAATTATTTGTTTTTATTTCTTGTACGAAAACCCTTATAATCTTCAGCAGACTAAGTTGAATACAAATTTGTTATGTGATTCTGAAATTTCGAAAAGTGTTTCCATAATTAACAAATGTAACCCTGGCTAAATGTTGATCTCGGAGTGAATACATTTCGTGGCCTATGCTATGAAGCAGTTGTTAGTAAAAGGCAACATCCAAACGTTTGGTCATAAATGTTGCCCATTGCCGATAATTACTTTATACATTAACAGTAGTTACTCTGTTAGAGTTACCCCTGAACTATTGAAAAAAAGGTAACTCTAACAGATAAAAGGTGACTCTAACGAGTGATTGCTTGGGGTAACTGTAACAGATCATTATTCAATACTTTTTCAATTTGAGAGTTCTTTTTTTTAACTTATATGATATAAGTTATATCTGTTTTCTGTATTTTAAAAAACAGACATTACTTAAGTTTCATTATTAAACAAAATAAAAATTCTAGTTTTGAAGAAGTCATGGAAAAATTTGATATTCAAAAAATGCCACTTTATAAAAATGAGCGTGAACGGTCAAAAAATAGCTATTTTGGATAATTTTTTTTGATTAAATTACGTGAAGAGAATCCACACCTTGGCTACCAGAAACTGGCAAACATCATGGAAGATCGCCTAAAGAGATCTGTCAGTAAAACTGCAGACTATTGGTGGATTTCAAATTCAATCTGCTCCAAAAAAAATGATGTCTCCGATATTCAAGTTTTTGGTATCAAAATGACCGGGCACACCGGACTAGAAGAAAAATCGAAAAAAATGATAAATTCGCTACAAGGACAAAGTTATAGGCCAAAAGGTTGTTTGATTTTGTCAACATCAGGGTTTCACGGTTTTTCAAGTAAAAAACCCGAAAATAGCCTTAAATGAAAGAAAAGTGTCTAATGATGTGCGGAAAAATTAATTAAACGTGATTCAAACATATCAAATGTCTACAGGGCCTGTAAGTACACAAAGTAACGTTTTTCAAAAGCATGACGNGAGATATATGTGTCATAAGGACTCAAAATTTTGTCAAAAAAATTGTATTTAGATTTTGAATACGTTTTCAAGAAAAAATGGTTATTTTTGTCATGTTTTGACTTTCAAACCACTAATTTAGTGTTTTTCGTCAATTGTCTCTGAAAATGGTAGAGAAAAGTTTGACAACATCATAATTTCGTTATTTTTGGACTGAGAAACTCACAAAGCAGCTCATATTGATCGCAAGCGTTAGACGAAGTGCGGAAAAAATGACACAAGTTTATTCCGTCATGTCAGATGTCTACAAGACTGAAAAACCAAGGAAAAAACTGAAAATCAAGTAAAAATTAGAACACGAGCGGACTTTTTAGTCCTTTGATGAGAGACTTTCTTAGTTAACTTAGATTTATAAGAACAACTAGTTAGATATTGTCAAAACGTCAAATATTTTTAAATTGTAGCAAATGCTCAGAAACCCCGAAAGTTCAAAATAATAACTTTATGCGAAAAATGTTACAAGGACCCAAAATTGTTAGCAAAAAATTTTCTAGGTGTTGAAAACGTTTCTCAAAATTTTTTCGGATTTTCGGTCAAGTTTTGACTCCCAAAACGCTGATTTACTGTTTTCCGTTAAGTTTCTATAAAATGGTGAAGAAAAAAGGTTTCGGAAAAAAAAAAATTCGTCATTTTACGACTTAGCATCAGATTAAGTTCGGGCAACAATTTTAAAATTATTTCGTAATACCAGATGTCTACAAGACTAAAAAAAACCAAAAAACTGATTTCAAAGATAGGGAACAAACTATTGAAGAAATTTTTGAATTTTGAGAAAACAAATTGAAGATTGTGTTGATAATCCAAAATGAGCAGCCGAGCCAAAATATGACGTTGATCACGTGTCTAGAACCTTCTTTATTTAACTTGATACGGCAAAAACTGCAACATACGGATATCTACGTTATGGCCCCTGGTATTATGTATTGCAAATCTAAAAACGTATTTCAAATCAAAAAGACAATTTGTGTTGCTTTTTTCTGATAATTTTTTGAAATCAGATCTCAGTAGCGGTAGAGAGCAGAACATTTAAAATCCACGAAATTAATTTTAAGGTACAAAAATGATCAGTGTTCTTATATCATGACAGACAATTTTTTTAGACAAGGTTACTTATGAAAATTTGGGGTCAAATTTCACCATTTGAACGTTTTATGAATTTTAATGAAAATCTGGTATTAATTTGCTGATTTTGATCAATTTTTTTCAAGCGGTCTGTGTTTGCAACAAAAAATTTAAAAGACTAATCAATGCATATTATCGACAATCGTTTTCGGATCATTCTGACAGGGTTCTGGGTCAGTTGTGTTTTATTTGGTTCATCAATTTTACGCTTTTTCTGGGGTGCTGTAATTTAAGCCGATAAATCTTTCGTAGACAGTTGTCAAATATGGCCCATATTATATGGGCCGTCAACTGTTTATATTGTCTATTGGGTTCAAGGGTGTTTAAAGGGTGTTATGAGCCGTTTGATTTGATATAAAATTGAGGATCCTCGGAATTAAATTCACAAAAAAATATGTGGATTTTAAGATTTTCGCAATTTGCGTACTATTTATTAGTGAACATTCTGTTAGCTAATTGTGTTTACACAATATGCTTTAGAGACAATTCTTTGATGAGAGAAGAAGTGAAAAATCAAGAGCAAGTGAAATAGGATCTGATGTAAGATTTCTAGATTTTATTAGATTTCCAAGGAATATCCTAAGACAAGCTTTAAAATTTTTTTAATATGATTTTTGATAATTTTAATTTTTTAAAAATTTATTTTTGATAATTTAATAGTTGATAATTTGAATTAAAAGTATGTTTTAAGGGGGTTCCATAGGCAAAATGGACTCTTGTTTGAATTGGCTTATTTCTCTCGAGCCATAGCACAAGGAACGTGAATAAAACATTCTGATAGTTAGTTACGTAATCTCTGGGAAGACGTTTTGAATCATATTTTGAAGAATCAGCATGTTGACACAACCGGTAAATGAGGTTAACCAGGAGAAAAGATTTCTTGAAAACCTTGTACATTTTTTTTTCTACTATTTAGGACATGTTTCAAAATTGGACATTATCCTTGCGAAAATTCAAGGTGGAGAAAAACTGTTCGTTCCCATCTTTTTTAAATTTCTCATTGAAAAAGTATCAAAGCTGGCAAAAGGATGTTTTTTTGCTTATTTTGGCCCCACGGAAAGTTGTATTTTTTTCATGCTTACATGGCAAACTATTTTTGCCGTGCAATTATAAGTTTTCGTTACTATAATTGTTAACAAAACTGTTGTGTCTATTTAACGATTTCAATTTTTAACTCCCAGGAGTACGATTTGAGAAATTTATTTTTGACATCAATTCGTTCAATCAGTTTTTTTATTTAGACAAACGATTCGATAAGTTGAATGTTTTTGGCAAACAAGATCCATCTAATATACTATGACCCAAATATTTGAACCGTCCGAGCTCGTATGGCAGAAACCAATTTTTTATTTGCGACATCAGAAAAAATTTTAATTTTTTCCGAAAAATTCCTCTCTGGTAATTTATTCAGATTTTTTGAGTATGTTATGAACTAAAAAAGCCACCGTTGAGTTCAAAAATCAAATCAACTCTAAGCTCTTTTAGTTCAAAGATACGACTTGGCCTATAGGAACCTATAACTCAAAAATAAGCTTGTTTCAAGATTTTTATGAAAAAATTCCAGAATGTTAACTATTTTTTCAAATTTTTTGTTCTTATCGATATAACATATATATACAAGTGCTAGTGACGATTCAAGATTCACAACTCATCACAGTCCATCATATGCTTTGCTCATCTGATAAAAGTACCTCCCTTAGCGCTTAGTCACCCTTAAGGTACGTCGATGGCAACTCTGTGCCTTTCACATCATCCCGGAGTGGGACTATGCCTCTCCAACAATATCTAGGGCAGTTCGCTGAAATTCTGAGGTACTGTGTTGTAGATCTAGCCTTCGTACTAACGATTACACATCTCAAAGTTCAAGCCTTGTTACCAATCACACCACCAGTGGTGAGTCTATTCTAGAGCACTAAACGTTTTTTCAAAATCGTATCTTCTTTAGACCCACATACATAAGCGTCTGAAAATTTACACACGCAGTACGGGAAGAGTGAGGTCCTCTAATATGTTTGTTTCCGTTTTTTTGAATTTCGCTCTTGAATTTTTCTAGAATCACAAATAGAATAAACGCTTATTTGAACCGCGATTTTTTACACTTTTCGTCTTCAAAGTGATACTTCTAGACGGAATGTTCAGATAAGGACAGTTTTTTCGACTCAGGTAGATGAATATAAGTGTCGTCAGATATTTTGTCTTGGATTTTCAATTTCACCTAGACATTCTAGGACAAATCATTGACTATAAGTAAACCGGAAATGAAAGAGTTCGCAAACAGCTCTCGTCTGATCGGCACAAAAGCTACCACCAATATTAAATGCTGAGATCTCTCCTGATCCAAAGTTTGGACTTCACAGTCTAATTCAAATTTCTTAACCAATCAGCGTCAAATTTGATATTCGGTTTAAACATTTTGGCTACAATAAATTGCAAATTTCTAGAATTCGATTAAGACATTTGCCGAAATTTTAATGTCATGCATCGTTTTCGGTGGTCATATTCAACAAAAAAAATGTTCATATCATGGTGGAATACCGCGGTTTGTATGCGGTTAAAGCAAAAAGATATTCGAAGTTTTTGAAAAAATTTTAGATTTTGTTCTAGATTGTTTTTGAAAAAAATTTCACCCTACAAATCCTTGGGTCAAACTGTTAGTCATAACAGATATTAATTTATCATAAATTAGTTCTATAAGGGGCATTAAAAAATTACGACACTACCCCTCTAAAAATTTTCCCTTTTATTTTTATATATAAAATTTTAAAAGCTGTTTGGTAGACGCTAGAATGATCAATAAGAAATGTGCCCAATTCCGCACACTGACCAAGCTTAATGAAAAAATCAAAGTTGACGCGCGGAAAAAACTATTATTCGACTGGGATCTCAGATTATGTCATCGAGAAACAAACACATGTAACATGTTCCGCTATAAATCTGGATGTCTTGGACTTTATGTGCTACGCGCTGTTTATCGAAGAGACTAAAATCGGATTTACGATTCATTCACACAGCAGCGGAAACAATTTTATCTTCCAGACCTCAAAATTGACAATTGAAATTCTCGAAGATTTCGCGGCTAAAGGACTAACTCCAGACATGGAAAGAAATAATAAGGTAGTAAACCCGGAAGGCCATAGTAGAAAATGATTGTGACCAAATCACGTGCATGTTTGCAGAATTTATTCTTTCTAAAAAAGGAGAGATATATATCCGATTATTCAAACAGCAACAATGTGACTTCGAACCTATCGAGGTCAATCATAAAGATTGTCATATGAAGGTGAATTTGTAACACGACTGGACATTTCAAATGACATCCTTTATTGGAATCAACTCTCAGAATGCAACGTAAAAAGAAAACTTCCTTTTTTAACCCGTGTGAGCACAGAAAAAAAAGTTCCGCCATATGCACCGTAGCCTTTATAAAGGCTTTTTTCAAGCGCGTATTACAGAAAGCCCAAGTGTAGTTAGAGTTTCAATTTTTATGCATAAGAAAGTTCAAAACGATATATTTTTGCATGCGACTTTGATATTCTAGAATTTTGTTTTTAGTTCTAGAATTTACTGATAAGAGCAAGGTACAGCATATCACGTGATACAAGCTCACAGTGGTGTTCACAAATTATTTGGTATGAATCGATGCACAAGGAATTGACTATGTCATCGTTTTTCAGATTTGATTATATGTGATCAATCAAAAATTATTTTTAAATATGTTTAAAATTTTTGATGACAAAAATCACTATTTTTCATAAAAATTGATTATTCTCCCCTATAAAAGCAGATTACAGCAGGGTTCCGGCGGATTGGTGAAGGCCGATAGGTGAATCCGGCTGATAGTGAAGGTTTTCAAGCGAAAAAACTTTTCCGGCGGATAGACGAAAGGCAAAAGATAGGGTTTTTTTTTCAACTTCCTAGGCAAAAGATAGCGTTTTCGAAAAGCCAAAATAAAGGCATTATTTGAGAATTTTTATGATGACAAAACGATTCAATTAATTTGTCGTTTTATTTATTTATCTAGTACAGTTGATTTGTCTCAAAATCTGCACCACAGCTTTTTGTTCAATAAATTCCCAGAATTATTTCATAGGCATTTTTTCACGATAGCTATTTATTTCTTCGTTTGAGTAATCAAGTGAGACATCTTCTCGAAATATTCTCTGCGATTATAAGTGCATGACAACAACAGCTCTACACCATTTCTTTGTAGTGGTGTATTCATGACCAATTTAATTTCCAGTCTGGTCGATATAATCAACCCCAAAAGCGGCAACGTTGTCTCCAAATCAAGTGAAGTAAATATTTTTCCAGAATATTTAATTTTCCGCATGGTACGAATCATAATATAAAATTTCCTTCTATGATTCTTCTTAAAGTCGAGTCTGTGATACTTCGCTCAGTTTCTTCATAAAATAATTTCAAATAACGGCCCCAGTAGATTTGGGATTTTCTCTTGCGTATTTCTAGCACTTTTAATTTCCTACAAGCGATAAGTGATAGTTTTTTTTGAATGGTAATTTTTCTTTCTTAGAATTCATTTTTAATAGAAATTTTATTTAATATATTTGGCCGAATAAATAATCAAATAAATGCATTCTAGAAGCTTAATTCAAATTACTGCGTGAGTCAATATCGAAAAGTATTCTGAGGTTTTCAAAACCGTCACTTTTGCATTTATGATTAAAAATGGAGCAAAAAATCAGCCTTAATTCTCACTCTGATTACCCTTAACTAATTATAAATCTAAGACCTTGTTTTTATTGACCAATCAGAGCGTATTTCCCCAGCCGTCGGCGGATGGTGAAATCCGGCTAAAGGTGAGGTTTTGAGCGAAAAAACTTTCACCTATCCGCCGACCCTGCTGTAGTACACTTCTGATATTATTTCTGGGTCAATATACTAATCAAGTGACTTGTGGACAATATTTAATTGCTCGAATTATTTTTTTAATATAAAATATTTTCGTGAAATACTTAAATCGAAATTTGAATATTCACTTCTGAAAAAAAATATCTGTTCTGTATAGCAATTAATCTTTGTTTGAGTGTCAACCATGGACAAACACTTTCGTAAAAACTGGCTTATTTTCAAATTTTAATTGACGCAATAGGTTGCATTTAATTTATTTAGAGGTAAAGATTGGAAAAAACTCTCAAAATCTACCCTCCGTTAATTTGAACAAAATTTCCAAAAAAAAAATAAGTCATTTTTTAACATCCTTGCAAGAATCTTTTATAATGTATTCGAAGGAGACAATCTACGATGTTTTTTTGCATATTTTAGATGATTTTAAATAATGCAAACACCTTTATAAGGTGCTGTGCTCACACGGGTTAACTGAATTTAATGTAATAATAATGTGTATACTAATAATTGACGGTTATAAAAATAATAGAGATAACGAAATTGATATGTGTTATTTAGATTTAAATTGTAGATTTCTTGTCTCATTTCTACAATTGTGACTTTTCAAATTTTGCAATTAAAAGTCATTGTAGCGTTGAGCCACCCACGCTTAGTGGCCAATAAATTGGTAGATTTTGGTCACTTGACACATCTGATTGGTCGCATGCAGCGATGCCTCAAACTTTTCTTGCATTATAATTGTAGAATTTTAGCATGTTCAAAGTTCTCATGATGAATGTTTGTCTGAGTAAATAATTTATACGGTAATCATAAGTGTATGAATCATCTCTAGTGATATTTGATAATACGCTATGATAACACGCAGGTGGTATAACCGCAGGTAGGTCTCGTGCCTTTCAAATAATAAGAGCCCTAAAATAAAGATAATTCACGTAGATAAAACTTTCTCAATTTCTGCCTCTGGAGCTTTCTCTGAAAAAAAGTTGGGCGAACTGGGTATTCTATACCTTATTTCTCCAACATAACCAAAGTGGAGAGAAATTTGAGCCATGTGTTTTCGTCTATTAAAGTCTTGCTCTATGTGTGAATTTCACATTTTTCAGCTCATGCATTGAACCCTGGCAGTATCTGCTTTCCTTTATTTAATTTTTTGGAAATAGGTTTAAAAATAATGTCTTTTTTTAGGCATTGTAAAACCGAATGTTTCGCATGAAATTGTTAATTGTCGAACAATAACAATTTAAGGGTGCAGCCAGCGGCACGTGTCCCAAGCTTCTCGTTGCTTGCCAATGGTAATTCTAAAAAGCACGGACCTACCTGCGGTGGACTATCCTGCTGTTATCATGGGGAGGTTTTATTTTTGGTTCTATTCTTTTTTCTAAAAGTAGTGATTTTCCCCCCCCCAACGTCAAAAACATTTATTAAATTTTAAACCGTTAAATAAATATCTTCTCAGACAAACATTATCATGAGTTAAGTTCCAACGCTACTAGTCCAATTCCTACCAATTTATCAATGAAGAGACACTTGAACATGGCCCAAAATCTACAATTATAATGAGAAATTTGAGCACTCATGGACCAATAGATGTCAATGACCAGAAAATTCAATTTATGCTCCAATTGTACATTGTGGGAGCCTTCGGCTCCCAAACTTACAATAGCATAAAATATCCAGAGTTTTGTTATTTTTTTCCAATTTTCGGAAAATCTTTCATCAAGCAAATTAAACATTGTTTTATTTTCTTAAAAAAACGTTATTATTTTTTTGCGGCCAATTTGATTTTACTAACAGTTTTTGAAGTCTGATATGACAATTTATTTATTTCAAAAAATTTTTCATAAAAAATCAAAAAAGTTGAAAAAACGCAAAAATTTAAGTTTGTCAAAATTTTTTGTCCTTATGTTTAGCGAACAAATTTGTTTTTCAACTTTCACGGTATTTAATCATGTGATGTTCTCAAATTTTTTTTGCTTCGTCACACAACTTTGGACAAAAAAGTCCGCTCGTGTTCTATTTCAATTTTTTTATCAGATTTTAATTTTTTTTATGTTTCGGAGCTCTCTAGACATCTAATATAACCAATAATCATTTTTTTTCTTACTTCATTGAGTGCTTGTTCTCAATTTAAGCTACTACAGAAAGTTTTTAATCTAAAGACGGCAAAATAATTTCTTTCCAAAACTCCTATCAGATTTGAGGTTTTTTCTTTCATTTTTTAGCTCTGTAGACTTCAATTACGTCAAATTG